>ONZH01005834.1:0-78165 GCA_900303285.1 Rhinella marina | reverse complement strand
AAGCCTGCTCCCGCTGGTAAGGGTCCAGTGGCCCCTCGTGAAGGGGGGTACTATCACGCGAGGTCGGCGTCTCGCTCCCTCTGCACGACATCGCCGGACCTCTCCGCCCCCCTAGAGACGAGCAATAGGGAATTGAAGTGCTGGTCTTGTCAGCCAGCACTTCATGAGTTAATTCTCTGTTTGGGTTTAGCCATGTGGTGCTGATCACACCACATGGCTACTTTATATATTGTTTGGACAGCTTGCTCCGCCTCAGGTCATGTGATGCTGGCCACATCACATGATCCTGGGCGGGCTATTTTAAGATGGCAACTGCCTCACTCAGACGCCTGTGATTAGTTTATACCTTTGTTCAGTGCTTGTGCGACCTTGTGTTTTGGATTTGCTATTTGGACTCTGACTTTGGACTTGGACCTCTCTTCTCTTGACCCCTGGTATTTACGCTATCTCCTGTGTTTGACCCGGCTTGCTGACTACTCTATCATTGTGTTTGTTCCGTCTGTGTTTTGTCTCTCCCTGTGTTCCCTTTCCCTCCCTCTGCACTTACCCAGTATAGGGAACGTCTTTGTGGTTGTCCGCGGCCGCCTAGGGCCGTTTGAGGCAAGTAGGTAGGGAAAGAAGGGGGGTTTCAAGTACAGGGCACACCTTCCCTTGTCTCCCCCGTGACAAACTGTCATCTTTTCCCGTAGTTTACAAAATGGGGTCACTTTTTGATTGTTTGTACTATAGGGTGCATCTGGGGGGCTTCAAATGGGACATAGTGTCTAAAAACCAGTCCAGCAAAATCTGCCTTTCAAAAACTATACGGAGCTCCTTTCCTTCTGCGCCCTGCCATGTGCCCATACAGCAGTTTACCACCACATGTGGGGTGTTTCTGTAAACCGCAGAATTAGGGTAATAAATATTTGAGTTTTGTTTGGCAGTTAACCTTAGATGTGTTAAAGAAAAAGTGGACTAAAATGGAAAATCTGCCAAAAAAGTGAAATTTAGAAATTTCATCTCAATTTTCCTTTAATTCTTGTGGAATACCTAAAGGGTTAATAAAGTTTATAAAATCTGTGTTAAGTAACTTGAGGTGTGTAATTTCCAAAATGGGATCATTTATGGGGGGGGGGGTTCTACTATGTAAGCCCCACAAAGTGACTTCAGACCTGAACTGGTCCTTAAAAAGTGGGTTTTGGAAATTTTCTTAAAACTTTTAAGAATTGCCTCTAAAATTCTAAGCCTTCTAATGTCCCCAAAAAAATAAAATGACATTTACAAAATGATGCAAACATAAAGTAGACATATGGGAATGTTAAATAACAAATATTTTATGAGGTATCACTTTCAATTTTAAAAGCAGAGAAATTAAAATTTTGAAAATTGTGAATTTTTCAAAATTTTTGGTAAAGTTGGGATTTTTTTAATAAATAAAGGTGACATATATTGACTCAAATTTATGACTGTCGAGAAGTACAATGTGTCACGAGAAAACAATCTCAGAATGGCTTGGATAAGTAAAAGTGTTCCAAAGTTATCATCACATAGAGTGACACATGTCAGATTTTCAAAAATAAGCCTGGTTATGAAGGTGCAAAATGGCCCAGTCATTAAGGGGTTAAGCAATGACTTAGCATTGAGCTCTATAACCCAGTAGGAAAATGACAGCCCTTTGTAGAGTGTATTAGTGGCAAAAAAAAGTTTTGTTTGACTTATAGCGCCACAGTTACATTTAGTAAAGCCTTTTTTTTACTGTGTAGTAGTGGTGGAAATAAAATAAAGGCTTATTAGCCATTGTGTGGTGAAGTGGGAAAATTAGAGCCCTGTTTGGTATGTTTAAATTTCCTTATTTATTTATTTATTTGATCTAACAGTATGTCAGACAGAGAAGTGACAGGCACTTGGGAGCCAAGTTAATTAGAGACTTCATCATCATCAGTTGAAGAGGGTGGCAGCTTGCCCGTGAGTCAGCGACAGAGTCAGCAAGTCGGTAGTGTGGCTGGGAGTCAGCAGGGTGAGAGGTCGGGAGCCAAATGTGCCTGGGGTAGACCACTCACTTCGCAGGAGCCTACCGGCCCAGAAATTAGTGATGCAGGGGTTCATGGAGACAGCGACGGTAGCAGTCAGTCAGTGCAGAGTGTTGGGGGTAAAATCACCTACTCGGCAGTGTGGCAGTTTTTTGTTAAGCCTTTGGGTGAGGTGAATATAGCAATTTGTAGAATCTGTGGGCAGAAGGTGAAGGGTGGCCAGGGTGCCAATGTTGGCACCACGAACCTGCGTCAACATATGCAGCGTCACCATAAAGTGGCCTGGGAGAACCGTGGCTCCAATGTGGTGGTCCAGTCTGGCGCAGCAGCTGCTTCATCGCCCAGTGACACGCACCCAATTTCAGGCAGTCAAGGCTCCACCACCGCAGCCGAAGAGAGCTGTCTGTCCTTCCCATCATGCTCTTGCTCCTACTCCTCGTCAGTCATTCCGTCAGCAATCGATCAGCAAAGCAATTGCCAAGAGACAGTAAGTATGCATGTACTCATCCAAAGTTGCAGAAGCTGAACGTGCTCCTGCCCAAATTGCTGGTGCTGCAGTCCCTCCCTTTCCAAGTGATGGACTCTGCACCTTTCATAGAAATGATGACTTGTGCCAAGCCAAGGTGGAGAGTTCCAAGCCGTCATTTCTTTGCGAAACAGGCAGTACCAGCTCTGCACAAATATGTAGAACAGAAGTTGGGTCCGTCCTTGAGCCTGTCGGTGTCTGCCAAAGTGGACGGCAGCGCCAACGTGTGGAGCTGTAACTACGGTCAGGGACAGTATATGTCATTTATGGCCCACTGGGTAAATGTGGTTCCTGCACAGCCAAACCAGCAACTTGGCCAGGCGACGTCGCTTCTGCCTCCACGTTCTCACACCATTGGTCCTGCGACAATGTCCGCCTCTGCCTCCTCATCCTCCACCGTGTCCTCAGCCTCCACTGCAGGGACAATTCACAGTGCCCCTCCAGCATACCACATGTGTAGGGCACGGCGGTGTCACTCTGTTCTACACCTCGTTTGCCTGGGCGAACAGAGTCACACAGGGGAGGAACTACTCTGCGTCCTTCATCAAGAAATTGAATCCTGGCTTTCGCCGCAACAACTCAAATTTGGAACCATGGTGACCGACAACGGGAAGAACATGGTGTCGGCACATGCGCCTGCATGGCGCATGTGTTCAATCTGGTTGTCAAGCGGTTCCTAAAGTCTTCTACCCATCTGCAAGACATCCTAAAAATGGCCTGGAAAGTTTGCATGCACTTCAGCCACTCGTACACCGCCAAGCACACCCTCCTTGAGCTACAGTGGCAGAACAGCGTCCCCCAACAAAGGCTGATATGCAACGTTTCCACCCGTTGGAATTCCACCTTCCATATGTTGGACCAAAAAACAGAGAAAGGCCATAAACGATTTCTTGATGATTCAAGTGGACAGATGTACTCCCCTTTGTAACTTTGATGTCAGCCAGTGGCAGCTCATGAGTGACACACCCCGTTTGCTAGTGCCCTTTGAGGAGGCTACTTTATTTGTCAGTCACCAGGACTACGGGATGAACAATGTAATTCCACTTATTCATATTCTGGAAAAGATGCTGGTAAATCTGGCTGGTCAGGGGACAGGAGATGTGGCAACTATATCTCATGGCCACATGAGCCCTGTGGGGGCTGGACTGGAGAAGGAAGAAGAGGAGAAGGACATTGGAGCACAAGCAATATGTAGCGAAATGGGTGTTTTTTCAACACAGGTGACAGGAGAGGAGGAGGAGCAGGAGCAGCTAGAGGAGATACAGGGTGATGAGGAAGATGAGGCAGAGGACCCTGACACATTGTGGCAGTATGCAGTGGAGATGGAGGTAGGGAGTCCCCCCGAGTCACCTGCCCAATGCATGCTCACTTGTTTGTGTAGTGACAGCAAAATTGTCACCTTTCGGTAGAGGGATAGCTACTGGCTCTCCACCATGTTAGACCCTCACTACCAATCCAAAATGGGGGCCTTTATTACACCTGCCAAGAGGGAAAACAAACTGACTACTATAGAGACATCCTGAGTAGTCAGTTGACCGCTGCCTATCTGTGCCATCGTCCATTCTCTCGCAGATCTGATTGGGGGCCCTCTGCACTCAAGTTCCACTGCCATGGCTGCTGGTAGTAGGGTGGCAAAAGCAGTATCCGCTCTATCATCAGCAGCCTGAGTCTAGAGTTGCTGATCAGCAGCTTTCTTCACCCGCATAGTGAAGAAACTAATCACCAGCAGCTACAGATAGAGCAGAACCTGAGCCAGCAGATGGTGGCATACTTGGACTGCACCCTGCTACCTGTCATTGAAGATCCGCTGGACTACTGGGCAGCCAAACTGGATTTGTGGCCGCAACTGGTCGAGTTTTCCCTGGAAAAGCTGTACTGCCTGGCAGGTAGTATGGCATCAGAGCGGGTGTTTAGTGCAGCGGGGGCCATAGTTACACCTAAAATGTGGAGAGACTGACCTTTGTCAAGATGAATCCGGCGTGGATCATCCATGCTGCCATGATGCATCAGATCATCCATGCTGCCTCACCCAAGCCTTGACAAGAGACCGTTTTTTTCTGGTTTCCTGCCTCAGCCACTATTCTGATGCTGCCACCCGCCTGATGCCGCATATCTGATGCCAAGTGCTACTTCTTACACCCACCATCGTCAGCGGGTACTGTTATTGCCACTCTGTGATTGTGCCACTCTGTGACCTCCTGCTGCTGCTACCACCTCCACACTGTCGTCTTGCCACTCTGTGGTCTCCTGCTGCTGCCGCTGTCACCTCCATACTGTTGTTGTGCCACTCTGTGGTCTCCTGCTGCCACCTCCATACTGTTGTCATGCCACTCTGTGGTCTCCTGATGCTGCTGCCACTTCCACACTCTCATTGTGCCACTCTATGATGTTTTGATGATGCTGCCGCAGCCACTTCCACACTGAGACCTCCTGATGCTGCTGCCACCTCCCCATTATGTCACCTTGCCATTCTGTCAGACCTTCTGTAGTCACAGGACGGACAACAATCAACACTTGTTCTACATCAATTCTTCGAGCACAGACATTAGTAGTGATAGGAACTTTCCCCTTGCCATTTCTGCTATTGTGCCACTCTGTGGCCTCCTGATGATGCTGCTGCCACTTCCACACTCTGTAATTGTGCCACTCTATGGCCTCCTGATGATGCTGCCACCACCTCCAGACTCTGTCATTGTGCCACTTTGTGGCCTCCTGATGCTGCTACTGCCGTCACCTTACATTCTGTCATTGTGCTACTTTGTGGCCTCCTGATGATGTTGCTGCTGCCACTTCCACACTGTCATTGTGCTACTCTGTGGCCTCCTTATCCTGTTGCTGCTGCCACCTCCAGACTTTGTCATTCGGCCACTCTGTGGATTTCCCATGCTGTTCCCACCCTCCCCACTTCATGACTGGACCTCTATTTTGCCTTTCAGCCTGTGAGACATCATAATTTATATGACCCTTCTTCTGATCTGTCAGACGAAGGGGAAAATGAGACGCACAACAAAACCTGTCTTTGTAGCGGCTGTAAAGCCTGTATGACATGGTCCTGTCAGAATTGCTTTATGATTAGGTAGCCAAAAGCAGGAGTGGGTACAAAACACAGAAAACATGCAAATATTCCATTCACATATCATCTCTGTTTTGGATCTACTCCTGTTTTTTTTTGGCAGTAGCAATACTGATGGATTACTGACCGAGTGAAGGCGGATGCTCCACAGACAGGATCTGTTTTTGGCGGTTATTGTTCTGATGGATCAGAGGAAGGGCAACATAATCAGTAACGTCAATACAAAATTACTGCTGACACCCACTACACACTGTCGGGGGGGTCTCTCTATTTGTATAAGCGTTTAATAGAACAGGTTCTGTAGAAATCTATGTGGAATCAGTGAATCGGTGTAAAAGGAGTGTACTTTTTCACGCTATAGTAGTATCTTGGGCCTCTGCATGGTTCTTTATACCTGGCACTAACATTGACCTGTAAGGCTGAGTTCACACTTGAGTTATTTGGTCAGTTTTGGCCCCATAATTGCCCAAATATGTTAAGTGTTGTCACTGCAATTTAGGACAAGTCCTAAATTAGGAGACTTCACTGTTGTCTGTGGGATTCAAATTATGTTAATAAGTTTCCCCCAGGTGCCAGGAATGAGGGGAATCGGCCGGCCTAAGAATCACACATCCAGACTGCTTGCTGGTCATGTGAGTTCTCTTCCGAGCTACGCCCAGAGAGTCAATTTTATTAGATGTACATGGTGGATTTAGCCACCCCCCTTTAGTCATCAATTTTATATATAATATAATATATCCAATCACAATCATACAAGTATACATTAAACAACAAATTAAAAGAATGACAATGGCGGGGACTAATGACACGTACACACATTACTCAGCTATCTGGAAAATTCTATTGGCATATATTTCAAGTTCTGCAAGTCCCTCTTTTCCTATAGAAATATCAAGTGATCATGACTCATATTTATTTTTAAGCATAAAGTGGCATCTAATAGAGATATATAAATAAGATGGTGACTATTTGATAATGAAATACAACTTAGCACAATTTTGTTCAACTAATTTCTTTCACAGTGTGCAGTGATTCTAGTGACACCTGTCATCTGCATGTCATACTGACTCACGGTATAGCAGACTATGTGTGTTACTGCAAGACAGTGTTCTACACCACTTTACAGGCTCTCTTCAGCCAGGAAGTAGCCATTTTTTAACGCGATTCGCGCGTTTTGGAAAATTCGGCAAATCAGCCGAATCAAATTTTTAAAAAATTTACTCATGTCTATTTATTGTAATTAGTTTTATATGCTTAAGCTACTTTTACACGAGTAGATGATTGGTATGATTGATTGACAAATGAGTTGTTTCTTGCTGTAGTGATCATTTCAATAAAGATTTTTGTGCCCATACAAACATTTTAATAAAGGAGAAATCTACCGATTGTCGGTTGTCACTCTATTGTTCATTGCGTTTACACTGCTCGATAACTGTGCAGTTTTGCTCGATTTAACGTTAATTTACATGATAATCGGCTCTTGTAAAGTTACCTTAACTATAAAGGGAATGTAATGTGTATACAGTATACCTGTATGTGTAATTATCTATCTATCTATCTATCTATCTATCTATCTATCTATCTATCTATCTATCTATCTATCTATTTGTATCTATCTACTTGTACATTTCTACGTATATGGTTGTAATTGTAACCCCTCCCCTTTAACTCTCCCCCCACTGCATATGCGTGTGTGCATATAACTTTAGAAAAGGTGTTTTCTGTCCAGTTTATTACAAAGGCTTCTACCTCCTTCAGCAGCAGGGGGTCAGCCAGGAAATTTATATGCCTGTGGGAAGGTGTCTGTATTAGGGCTCATGCACACGAGCATATGTAACATAGTAACATAGTTTATAAGGCTGAAAAAATACATCTGTCCATCCCGTTCAACCTGTTATCCTGCAAGTTGATCCAGAGAAAGGCAAAAAAAGCTACTAAGGGCTTGTTCACATCACCGTTAGGGCTTCCGTTCAGGCTTTCCGTTATAACATCGTTATAACGGAAAGAAACGGAATCCCTAGGACGGACATCAAAACGGACACCTTTAAGAGGCATTCCGTTTTGATCCGTCATAATAGAAGCCTATGGCCCTGCATAACGGATCCGTCTGGATGCCGTTATGCTGGACGGAAAACAAAGTCCTGGAAAACAAAGATGTTTATCGAATCTTGGGAATTTTTAGCTGCGAAGCGAATCCGAATATTAGGTGATTCTCTTCGGCTTTGTACGCATTCGCTGTGTAGTTTGTCCTATAAACTATACGCTATTGCTGCGTATAAGTTACTGTATACGCTGTTGCATACGAATTCAATTCATTAGCAAACTTTTACTGTTCGTTTGTTTATCGTGCGCAAAAGCCCGGGAAGAAAGCGGTCACCTGACCTAGTGAGCAGGGCTTGCTCTGATTGGCTCAGGCTCGGTAAGCCAGAGACGCATCACTTCTGCTACGACTGCTGAGACGAGCAGAAGCACTGTGTGTGAAGTTCTGAGACATGTTTTGTGAAAATTTGATATAATAGCTCTGGGAATCCATATTACACATATCAGGGATACTGCAGGGCAATTGCAGGGCCAGTTCAGGGCTAGTATTTAATCAAGCAGGGAGAGAGATACAGGGAGAGATAGGGAGAGACAGGGAGAGACAGTGAGATACAGGGACAAAGACCAGCTGCAGGGCCACAGAGTGAATTGAAAAATGTCTGGAATGGATAAGCAAAAGGGGTCCAGTTCCAGTCAGACTTTGAGCTTTAAAAAAAAGGAGAAGGCGGCACAGGGCAGCAGTGCCAAAAGACCTGTAGCCGGAGCATCTACTAGTAGTATTCGCAATACTTGGCCGTCGTTCCACCAGGCTAACCCACCGAGGCGCAAAATTGTAGTGGAGGAGAAAGTAGATGAGGTAGTGGAGTGGATGGCACGCTCATCTCATTCTCAGCCGGATGATCTTCTGTCATCTGCTGATACAGTATCCATATGTAGCCAGGGGTCAAACTCGTCCTGCTCCACCATTCCACTCAAGCAAACCCCGTAATTTTCTGCCACCTCTCGGGCTTCAGTGTTCCCTCCTAGTGGTGTCCCTTCTGCAAATTCTAAAAAAAGAAGCCACCGAAGCCCATCTTATAATCTGGCGGTTATAGAGGACAGCCTCCCTGAAGCCAACAGTGGCCGGAACTGTCCCACTATGCACTAGGGCTTCTTTCCTGCCCAGCCTCAAGTGTCATGTCAGAGAAGGTTTTTAGTACCGCTGGGAAGGGGTTGACACCCAAAAGGACAAATCTGCTGATGCTGGTGGTGATTAGATCAGGCCTTGCAGGGCAGAATAGTCTGAGTGTCTTCCCACTGTTGCTGTCAGCCGGGCCATAATTTTACAGCCAAATGTCTTGTGTCATGTCATGGGCTGTGCGAACCCGAAGTCTCCAAAACCCTATTTCAAAACCAAACACTGTTGTCTACCTCCGCCTCCGTTTTCTACGCTTAGTAGGAGAGTAGCTGTTGTTAGTTAACGTTACTAATAGTTCTATTTAGTATTGTTAAGTTTGTTTTGGAGCCTCAGCCTTTAGTTCCCCCCCTCCAAAAAAAAAAAATATATATATGTATTTAAAAAAATTTTTTACACTGCCTCTGCCTCCCGTACAAGTTATATTAGCGGACATTGTTATACACCACTGCAGTCTGTTGTATTTATTTTACCTATCACTCTATGCTGATATACCTCGTCCCCTACTACTACTGGCCGGGGCAGCCATAAAAAGCTCATATATAATTTTCACTGCCTATGTTAAGGTAGAATGTACAGGCTTGTTGCCCAAACAAGCCAAGCCTTTTTTATTTTTCTGTCTGTCAATTGTAATCAGTGAACAGGAGTGTGTGTAATGTAGTAATACTTCGGCCAGCAGACACCACTATGTTCATTAATATGGGAAAATGGCCATGGGAAAAAAACTCTGTCTTCTTCACACTATGTCAGGATCAGGAAGGTGTTAAAGGTTTAACAAAACACTCAAAACACAGGTTTTTCAAGAATATTTTAGTAATAAATAAAAACTTCTTTTTAATAAATAATATAATAAACAAAAGAAAGGAACAAAAAAATAAGATTACGCCGGCCTTTGCCGACATCGGGCCATCATGTCCTGCAGCTCTTGCAGCTCCAGCTGCAGGCCACGAATGAGCAGCGTGGAGCCTGGAGCCAAGGCGCCGGAATCCAGCCTCCACTTTGAAGTCAGTGGGTGGAAACAGTTATGTACTTAGTTTGTATGATCGAGTTACAGTGGTTGTCCAACAAAAAAAATCTAAACCTTAATGTACTGGAGCGACTTATTCTGTGACATGTATTCTTTACTGACTGAGCCTTTTGTAGTACTTACTGGACACCCATACAGCGTGGTCTTCCCATGGTCCAGGGGAAAACTGCTCCCTGTCGGTTGGAGCTACCAAAGATAAAACATACATTTAGCTCATATTTTGAAGACAGAAGGTCCACCCATTACACTTTTTTTTTTTACCTACCTTCTACCTCTGGTAGCTGGGCTGGTGGTGTTGGAGGGGCAGGTGGGGTTTTCTCTCGCTGGGGTGGAGGACGGTGAGAGCGGCTCCTCTGTGGTGCAGCAGCTGTCAAAAATCATGAAATAATGGCCTAAGGCTACTTCTACACTAGCGGCAGCCCGGATCCGGCGGGTGAAGGGTCCCTCCAGGACCGTGCTGCCGCAAGTACACGTGTGGGGCCGGAACCACGCTCCGGCTCAAATTCACTATAATGGGGGCAGGCCGCGAATCCGGCTGCAGCACGTTAACCCTGGCTGAGAGGCAGTCGGAGCGAAAATACAACAGTTACATGTTGTATTTTCGCTCCGGCTGCCTCTCAGCAGGGGTTAACGTGCTGCGGCCAGATCCGCGGCCCACCCCCATTACAAGGAATTTGTGTACGTGTACCTGCGGCAGCACGGATCCGGAGGGACCCTTCACCCGCTGGATCCGGGCTGCCGCTAGTGTAGAAGTAGCCTTACATTCAACTCTAATGAACAGTTGTAGCTACATGGGAATAGTTTGGGGCTGGAGGATCCCGTTCCTAACCACTAATGCTCTTACTGAGTTACTTACTCACTCCCACGTAGCTTGGATGAAAAATAAATTAAATATGTTTTACACTTACTAGAGGCTGCAGGTACTTCAGGGGCCGTCCTGCCTCGACGGTGGTGATGTCATCATTGACGGTGCTCTGCAACATAAAAATGTACACAATTGTTAGATGATGACTCTTTTTAATACTAACACTTACTACTATTAAGATATTATGGGTGTGAGAGGGGGGCCATATCATATTTTTTTTCTTCTAAAAAGGTATTTATGGCAATAGATAATGTTATCGTCGCAATAACTTTCTTTATATCGTTAACACGGTGCGGTAGGAATACTTTGGATATCGCCCACTGACAGTAGCTGCAGCATGGGCACGTGTTTGAGTCTGTGTGTAGGAGGAGGAAGCGCTAACTATGAAGGGGCATATAAAGGTACTTCCTTTCAAACTAGTGCATTTGCCTAACACAAATGGGAGAACGGCCAGCACCATTAACATTAATGACTAGAATACCTTCACTTAAGTTGTTTGGGTCAAGAGTTAGAGGCGTTGCCTAGCATGAAACAAAATTACTGCAGCGCACTACGCACGACCACGTTGTCCTTCTATACTTTTTTCATTATTCGCAGTGACTGCTAGTATATATACAATACAGTACACTAATTTTTTTTACATGTTTTTACTTATCAAATATTTTGTTACTCACCCTGCCGTATCTCTGCGCGGATCTCATTAAGCCGCTCTGGGCATTTAAATTTCAGATCGGACCATTTCCGCTGGATCTGTGGAAACGATGGTCCCTCTTATGCTGGTTTGGATGGCGGTGTGTGCCATCGTAATCCTCTCGGTCCATAAACCGGATCAGGAATTTCAGCTCTTCAGAGCTAAATGATGAGGATCGCCTGGATGCCATTTTCGAATATTCTCTCTGCCTCTGAGGAGTGCACGCCTTCATATTACGTAATCGCGTAGACAATAGTACGCTGAGGATTCGTACACTATTTGTACGCTCATGCGTACGTCTTCTAAGAAGTTGCGTACATTTTTTAAATGAACGTTCGTTATTAGTGTGCGAATGTTCGCTAATAGCACATAATAACGTATATTTTGTACGCAAATACAACAAATCTTTTCGTTGAATATATGAATCTTAGGAAAAGTTCGGCGAATGTTCAGCAAATAATTTTTTGAATGATTCGCTCATCTCTATTTACTGTGCAAGCCTTCGAAAAGATCATTAATAAGTATATAAGAGAATAGGACCCAATACGGACCTCTGTGGTACCCCACTAGTGACAGTGACCCAATCTGAGTGTGTATCGTTAAAGGGTTTCTGTCATCAGATTTAACCCTCTTAAACCTGCTGACATTAGCTATATGCTAATGTCAGCAGACCCTAACTCTGGTATTATTATGTTTATTGGGGGCCCCCTTACTGTGATACCAGGTACAAATTTCAAAGAAGCATCTGCTCCCCCCTGCTAAACCAGATACTGGAGGAAGGGGACTCATTTTGGAGTGAGGTTTGAAAACCTTCAAAGAGATTTCTATATTCAATGTTATCCATCCCTCTTATTAATTCCTCCCTTAACGGAAGAACTGGGATTTGGTTAGTCAATGACTGGGACGACGGGAAATTGGAAACCAGTCCTGGTTCTATAAAAATGTAGCATGGACATATTTTATTTGTTACACCATGTGGGAGTCACAGCCTAGCTGACAGGTATCTATTTCTTTCCCTTCTATTAGGGGCAGTAAGTTGTTATTACTGTTTTTATCCCAATTATTTTACAGTAATTTTACTGTTTTTGGCATTTTTATTTTGTCTCCTTTTATATCTGTTTTATGCGTAAGCACTGAACTATTTTTTGTATATAAAATATTGCCTTTATAAGTCCGCCTTGTTGCTCTAAAAAATCCATAGCCTAAATGTTTGACTGGGTGATTGCTTGTGAGCAGAACGTATATACATGGATTTTGCAACGTTTCTGGCTTACGTCAAAGTCAGTGTTGGCAGCTGGTGTTTGGGGTGTTGGCTCTGTGTGTGTTTGTGGGTTATCTACACTCACAATGTGGCCCAAGTGTGTTGTGTGCGCAGAGTGAGAGCTTGGAGGTAGTCTGGCCCCTGGCGGACCCATCCCTGGTCGCGAGGAACGGGTGCGTGAAACTAACCTATATAACCTTAATATGACTGACTCCCCTGAAATTGCAGATCAGAAAATAAATCTCACTAAAGAATTCATAGCCTCCTTACAACTCTCAACTCCCAGAGTCTCTGTAACATAGCAACATAGTAACATAGTTTATAAGGCCAAAAGAAGACATTTGTCCATCCAGTTCAGCCTGTTATCCTGCAAGTGACTCAGAAATCATTAAAGTTCTTAAACTCCTAAGAACAAATGTCCTGGTGGCTTCCCCCATTCTATTACTTAGCGTTCAAATCAGTGCTGTTACCTTATCTCACAAAATTATATAACAGTGCACTTATGGGAGCCGCGTTTTCCCCTCAGATACTAATGGTTCATGTGTCTATTACACATAAGGAAGGGAAGGACCCCTTTCTCTGTGGGAACTACAAAACAATTTCAATTCTGAATTCCGATCTAAAGCTATATGTGAAAATTCTCGCTAACAGACTGTTTGAGATTAGGTATGATTTGTTTCACAGAGAGAAGTGAAAGAGAACATGTTTTACAATTGATAGAACACATCAAGACTTCCTTAACACCTGTGGTCCTTCTCGGCACAGATGCCGAGAAGGCATTTAGTAACAGCAGCTGCCGTGCACCGCTGTTCCCCTACCTACCACTGCGGTCCCGGGGGCCATGTTCAGCAGTGATCTTCTGCCAGTGCTTCCCCATTCACCTCTTCAGTCCTGGGCTCTATCCTTGTCGGTATTGTTGTTCTGGGATCTGCTCCACAGTTTCCTTTCAGCCCTGGCCACAGCATGCTTGCTGCTTGTTTCCTGCAGCACTTCCTTAAGGGCCGATGCGCGTCACTTTCTGTGCTTTATGGGTTAGATCATGTGGCCTCACTGACCAATCCTAGTCCTCCTACACATATATAAATGACTCAGCCCCCTTCCCAGATGCCTCAGCGTCAAGTTCCTTGTGTCCCGCTAAGGTTGCTGTTATGCTTGTGTTTCTGGACTCCGCTACCTGTTTGATCCCTGCCTGCTTGCCTTGACTCTCCTGTTGCCAGCCCGGATTGCCTGACCTGTACCTGTGCTGCCTGCCCTGGACTATTGCTTGTTTGACTTCGCCTCTGCCTCATCCTTTGGTCCTGCACTGTTGCTCCTGGTTACGACTCAGCCTGCTGACAACGTCTGTACCTATGGTACCTTGCTCAGGTGCCTCCTGGTCTGCCTGGACAAGCTGCCTCATGTGCCAATCCTCCTCAAGAGGTAGCAACCTAGTGTTACCCTCCGTAAAGTGTATCCCCACCATCAGGGGTACTGTGAAGATCGAGGGGTTCACTAAGACAATGCCCTTAGAGGAGGTAGGACACGTGACACAGTGAGTTCACACCCGCTAGTTTGTGTGCTTTTGATAGGGTAAATTGGTTATATATGCAAGAAAACATTAAAAACCATAACTTACCTGCTCAATTTATCAATGCTATATTTACAATGTACAGTGCCTTGCGAAAGTATTTGGCCCCCTGGAACTTTTCAATCGTTTGCCACATTTCAGGCTTCAAACAAAACGATATAACATTTTACATTTTTGGTGAAGAATCAACAACAAGTGGGTCACAATTGTGAAGTGGAACAAAATTTATTGGATCATTTAAACTTTTTTTGTAATAATAAAACTGAAAAGTTGGGCTTGCAAAATTATTCGGCCCATTTACTTTCAGTTCAGAAAACTCACTCCAGAAGTTAATTGAGGATCTCTGAATGATCCAATGTTGTCCTAAATGACTGATGAAGATAAATAGAATCCACCTGTGTGTAATCAAGTCTCCGTATAAATGCACCTGCTCTGTGATAGTCTTAGGGTTCTGTTTAAAGCACAGAGAGCATCATGAAGACCAAGGAACACACCAGGCAGGTCTGTGATACTGTTATGGAGAAGTTTAAAGCCAGATTTGGATGCCAAAAGATTTCCCAAGCTTTAAACATCCCAAGGAGCACTGTGCAAGCGATCATATTAAATGGAAGGAGTATCAGACCACTGCAAATCTACCAAGACCCAGCCGTCCCTCTAAACTTTCATCTCAAACAAGGAGAAGACTGATCAGAGATGCAGCCAAGAGGCTCATGATCACTCTGGATGAACTGCAGAGATCTACAGCTGAGGTGGGAGAGTCTGTCCATAGGACAACAATCAGTCCAACACTTCACAAATCTGGCCTTTATGGAAGAGTGGCAAGAAGAAAGCCATTTCTCAAAGATATCCATAAAAAGTCTCGTTTACAGTTTGCCACCTGGGAGACACACCAAACATGTGGAAGAAGGTGCTCTGGTCAGATGAAACCAAAATCAAACTTTTTGGAAACAATGCAAAACGATATGTTTGGTGTAAAAACAACACAGCTCATCACCCTGAACACACCATCCCCACTGTCAAACATGGTGGTGGCAGCATTATGGTTTGGGTCTGCTTTTCATCAGCAGGGACAGGGAAGATGGTTCAAATTGATGGGAAGATGGATGGAGCCAAATACAGGACCATTCTGGATGAAAACCTGTTGGAGTCTGCAAAAGACCTGAGACTAGAACAGAGATTTATCTTCCAACAAGACAATGATCCCAAACATAAAGCAAAATCTACAATGGAATGGTTCAAAAATAAACGTATCCAGGTCTTAGAATGGCCAAGTCAAAGTCCAGACCTGAATCCAATTGAGAATATGTGGAAAGAGCTGAAAACTGCTGTTCACAAACGCTCTCCATCCAACCTCAAAGAGCTCGAGCTGTTTTGCAAGGAAGAATGGGCAAAACTGATAGAGACATACCCCAAGCGTCTTGCAGCTGTAATCGCAGCAAAAGGTGGTGCCACAAAGTATTAATGCAAGGGAGCCGAATAATTTTGCATGCCCCACTTTTCAGTTTTATTATTACAAAAAAAGTTTAAATGATCCAATAAATTTCGTTCCACTTCACAATTGTGACCCACTTGTTGTTGATTCTTCACCAAAATTTTAAAATGTTGTTTGAAGCCTGAAATGTGGCAAAAGGTGGAAAAGTTTGGGGGCCGAATACTTTCGCAAGGCACTGTATCAGTCCCCAAGAATTTTAGTTAACAATTCTTCCTCTAGGCCCTGTCCCATAAGTAATGGTAATACACTCTCAAAAATTAGAAACAGAAGTACTCAAAACAAACTCCCCATTTGATTGGTAAAAAAAAATACATTAAAATATCTAGGTATAAACATCACTTCTGACCTGAATCTTTTACACTTATTAAACCTTTACTCCTTTACTACCTTTACTCATTCACTTAAAAAAACACCATTGAGTCCTGGAAAATCCCTTTTTCTTTCTGGGCTGGACTGCAAAAACATAATACAAATACTTCAGCAAATCCAAGCATCTGAAGCGTAATTCGATACGAAGTTTAGGAAAAATTTGATTTGCCACAAACTCTAATTTCCTTGCACTTTGTGGTAACAAATCATTTTTCCTAAAATGGAGACTAGAGTTGTGTTAGAAAGAATGGGGAAAAAAATACTTGCCTCATCCAGTTGCTCACGCAGAGGCTGTCTGCTCCTCTTCTGTGTGTAAAAGACCTGCGCTGAGCACGATGACATCACCACATGATAACGCTGGGTGCGCACAGTGATGTCATCACGCTCAGCGCAGGTCTTTTCCACTCAAGACAGGAGCAGACTGCCTCTGCGTGAGCAACTGGATGAGGTGAGTGATTTTTTTTTTTTTTTTTTTAAACCCAAAAGGCCATATTGCACTAGAGTATAAACATTTTTAACAGCTGTTAGACAGGTGCACGTCTTTCTTTTTTTCTTTTTCTTTCTTTTTAAAATCTTTTTATTGATTTTAAGTTCTAACATACATAGAACAACAATGTAGGCAAACAATGTCATCTAGTATAAGTCAGCAGCATTGGTTTTATATATATATATATATATATATATATATATATATATATATATATATATATATATGATACATATAGATCGGTTAACAGAGGCAAAGACCTAAATTGCTGAATTGTATATATTCATATATTAGGTGACAGGTGCACCTAAAGGAGTAGATAGATTACAGCACTTCTTAGCATACTGCTACTGACTCATTAGCTACTGAGTGTAATCAAAATTCTTGTGAAAGAAATATTTTTGTATTAAACCAGTACATTCACAAATTGTAAACAAAACATAAAACACAGGAGAGAAAGGGGAGGGAGAGGGAAAAAGGGGGGGGGGGATCTTGTAGATGTGTGGTGTTGTCCTGTAATAGTACTCCCTAAGACTGATCCTGGTATTTATTTGGGGTTAGTATAGCTGACTATAAGCAACAAGGTTGTAGTAGAAAGGCTTAATATGAATATACAAGGAAGGTCTGGGAGTTATTGTCTTGTTTTCCATTCCCTCCATGGCGAACATATTTTGGTATATTTCTGGTGGGATCTGTTCTCCCAATGCAAAAGTTCTTCCAATCTAGAGATAGACTCTATCTTCTCTAACCAGAGAGGGATTATAGGTGCTGATTCTGACTTCCAGTTGGAAGCAATTAATAATCTTGCAGCAGCAAAAAGGGTCCTTAGCAGAGATTTGCTTAGGTTCGTCAGTTTATCTGGTAGTAAAGACAGAAGAGCTATCATGGGACAGAAAGGAAGGTAGGAGTCATTGAGTTGAAGTATGTCTCCAAAATTCAGTAATTATGGGGCACGACCACCATACATGTAGAAATGTGCCTACCTCTTTCAGACATCTCCAGCACAATTCTGACGTAGTGCCATACATCTTTTTCAGTCTAGCTGGTGTCAAATACTACCTAGATAACACTTTGTATGCATTCTCTTGTATAGTAACGCACCTAGAGCTGAGTTTTAGTGCTACCAGTATTGTCTGAAGATTTTTATCAGAAAACTTTACATCTAGGTCTCTTTCCCATTCACATATATAATAGAAAAAAGCCGGGAATTCAGTTTTGAGTAAGTTTTGACCAATTGTGGAGATCAATTTAATAGGTCGTTGGGACTGAGAAATAAGTTTTTCAAACCATGAGAGCGTGGATGGCCTATTATCTTTGGATATAGCAGTTCTAATTGAGGATCTTATATACTCATATTGTAAGGGGTTAAGGTCTAATAATTGCAGCTTGACTTTCAGTGATGGTACTGTAGATCTAGGAAAGCACCCTCACTGTCTAGGAGCTCTTCAATCGGAATTGTGAATTGAAGAGGGCAATGTGGAATAACCACTTTATGAAGAAAGCAGACATTCTCCTAGAGTTAAGAGCGGGGAAGGGAAGTTAGAGCAAGTTTCTGTAATCTCTGGTGCACTCCAAACTGTCGCTGATAATAACGTGCACTCTTTTGAGCTTTGAAGGGTATCAGGTGGATTTAAGAATACTAGGGCTCTTAAGGGATATTCGGTTAAGCTGTTCTCTAGTAGAACCCATTGCTTATGGTGTGGGTGTCTAATCCAGTCAATTATTCTACTGAGATGTACCGCTCTATAGTATCGTGGTGTAGAGGAGAGACCATTTCCACCTTTACCAAATGGCAGCGTCATGATTCTATTGGATAGCCTGGGTTTCAGTGTGCCCCAAATATAGGAAGAGCTAATTTTGCGTACAGAGTCAAAGAAGCTGCGGGGGAGGTTTATGGGTAAGTCTTGCAATAAGTACGTAATTTTTGGGATTATTAGAGAGTTAAACATACTCCTGTGACCTAGCCATGATAAAAATGTTGGAGACCAGGTGTTCAAGGTATCTGGTATGGATTTTAATAGGGGGAGATAGTTTAATTCATATAGTTTTTTAGGTTCTGGAGAGATGTTGATTCCTAGAAATTTTATAGAGGTGGAAGTCCATGAGAAAGGGGATTCAGATTGTAGTTCTTTCAGTTTTTTAGATGGTATATTTATTCCCATTTTGAGATATTTATTTTGAAATTAGAAATAAACCCCAAACTGTTGAATATTTCAATAATAGCTGGAATTGGAATTGGGATTAGATATCATTAATAATAGGTCATCTACATAGGCAGCCTGTTTGAATTCTAGTCCTTTACATGGAAGTCCGTTTATATCAGGATGTTGGCGAATGTATTTGAAAAGGGGTTCCACTGTGAGAATAAAAAAAATTGAGGATAGGGGACAGCCCTGTTTGGTTCCATTGTTGATTTTAACTGGTTTTGAAAGAATGTCATTAATCTTAATGTTAGCACTCGGGGCCTCATACAGTGTGAATATTGCCCTGACAATGGGGGTGGAAAACCAAACTTGAACATGGCATGTTTGATAAAAGGCCAAGCTACTCTGTCAAACACTTTTCCTGCGTCTGTGCCTAATAAAACTATAGAGCTATTCCTCTTCTTCACCACAGCAATAGAGTTTCATACTTTATAAGTATTGCCTTTGCCTTCCCTACTGGGGATGAATCTTGTCTGGTCAGGATGCATTAGGTCTGCTAATAATGGTTTTATCCTGGAGGACAGTATTCTAGCAAATATTTTTAAATATACCGTAAGTTTAATAGCGATATGGGTCTATAGCTAGAACATAATGTTGGGTCTTTTTGGGGTTTGTGTATCAGCGTAATGTGGGCGTTTAAGGACTGGAGAGGGAACAGAGTGCCAGATAAAGCAGAGTTGAAGGTTTGAAGCATGTGAGGTAGCAGAATGTATTTAAAGGTGGAATAGTACAACAGTGGCAGACCATCAGGTCCGGGTGATTTACCCTTAGCCATTTGTTTCAGTGTTGTGGTGATCTCTTGAGTAGAGATGGGGGCACAAAGACCATTGGCTTGGTCAGATGTAATGGTTGGTAGGTGAAGTTTGTCTAGGAACTCTTGTGTGGCGAGGAGCTTTTTGGATTTAACTTCTTCAGAGTCAGATATATTTAAGTTATATAGTTCAGAGTAGAAATGTTGAAAGGCGGCTGCAATTTTGGGGTCATCTATACTCAGCGATTAATCCTCTTGTAAAATAGCTGTGATTCGAGACTTGCGTTTCCGTTGTTTCAATAGTGCTAGCATAAATTTGGTAAGTTTGTTTCCATAAGGTATAGCAAAGGTATAAGGTATAGCAAAATGAAAAATTAAAGGAGAGGTTGGAGGTTTGGCTTTCCCTCTGGAAGGGAAGAAACTCACGGTTCAGAGCACAGATCGTTTTATCTTAGGAATGGCGGTCGCCACGGGTGTGCGGTCCACTGCTGCGAAGTGCCCCGGTGAACAAGAATGGCTTTGGGGATTAGCTGAGGGTAATTGCCAATGGGCACTAGTTCTTTGAGAGGGGTGATGGTCCTCAGCTCTGTGAGACTTGCCGGGAGACAACTCAGGACCCACGATAGGGCCTCAAGTTGGTGGACGGAGCTGAAATGTTATCTGTTGCCAATGTCCAATGGCTTAGTGCTGGAGGTGTCTGAACTGCGCATTAAGGGTACGTTCCAGGGGCCAAATCAAATTTTCTAAACTTTGCTAATCTCTAGATACAATGCTTAATAGTTCCTCAAATCATGCATCTCTTTCAAATACTGCCCATCTACCATATACAGTATTTCAAATTTATTTTTCTTTTCATGTAAAGCTGTCATATCTTCATATGGCAATCAAAGCGCCCACAAACCGCTTTAAAAAAAAAAAAAACAACCAAGAATGTCGGTATATATTCTTGACCCCCTGCTTTACTATAAGACAACTCATATTAACCAAATTATTGACTGGATAAGACACCATAACCAAAAATACTAGATTGCCATTGAAGAATGCAATGCAAACATTGCCCTTAGATAACTCATTTTAGGCTACACTGAACACCATGAACGGTCAACACTACTTACGCTTTTCACAAGACCAACATATAAAATATAGTCTGACAAATACAATAGATAAACTAGTCATATTCCCCTCCCCAAAAATCCATATTAGAGATCTACTGTACATGTCCAGGTAGTACAACTAAGCCATATCAAACCGTCTTAGAAAAATGGGTTACTCCCCACATTCATTGAAGCAAAAATTACTCTAAATCTCTTAACACCATTGCTAACGATTCCCGATTAAGAGACTAAAATCCCTCATATATCACACAGAAGTCAATAAATCACCTACTTGGTTTGAAACATTAATCCCTTACCGCCAATTTAATGTAAATTTACGTCGGTGGTGGGGGTTTACACAGCAGGCCATCAACACTAATGTATGCAATCGACAATAACCTCAATCACACACATTTAACCCCTCATATGCTGTGGTCAAATGTGACCACGGCATCTGGGAGGTCAAAAACTGAGAGCTCGCATTCCCGGCCATACACTGGCCACCCTAGTGAGGATTGGGGACCCGGACAATGTCTGTGGCAGCCTTAGTCCTCTTGAATGATCTGAGGCTGCCTCATTTAAGTTCATATGGATGGCTGGCATGTGGCAGAGCTCCATACAAACATAGGGGTCATTTATTATACTGAAATACACCTACATTATGCGTATTTTAGGCACAGATGGCGGCACAATGGCTGCTCCAGCAACTTCTCTCCTATCACACCAGGTCTAAAATTGTGGGCATGGTGTGGGTGGGGAAGGGGCGTCTCATTTACCATTTTCTACACCTGTTTTAGGCCTAAAAATGGTCTAGATGTAAGACAGTTCGGAAGTAGTCTTACATTTAGAACTGGCGGAGGATGCGCCAAAGTTATGGAGTGGCCTGCGCCAGCCACCGCCGGTTTAGGGGTTTATTAAGACCAGCTTGTGACTGTTGAAGGTAGGCACTGAGCAATAGGAGCTGTCATGGGTGAGCAGTTTATTGGAGAACACACATGAAGTCGCAGGTGAAGTTACAGATATTCCAAGGTTCCATATTAAGCAATTGAAGGAGGAGAGAACACTACTACCCCCAGTCTCAGAGATATCCAGAAACACATCCCCCTCCGCTGTCTGTATTATCACTAGCAGGGGCTAGGTTTCATTACCCCCATGAAGAGGAATGCTTTGAAGCATGGCCAGACCCCTGTAGAAGTGTAAAGTTCCCAAACCTAACATTACCTGAGGGTCACAGAGGTCATCAGCATACCTTATCTCTGGTAACAGAGAGATGTGAAGACCATCACTACGACCCCCACTGTACCCAATGTAACACAACACACTCTGACTAATAGAACAAACACATACATATAAAATCATAGGAAAATGACAGTCCACTGTGACAGTGCTCTATAGTTTAATCCCCATAGACTCCTATACTGATGCATTATGGTCTATGAGATAAGCAATCTAATGATTGCTTGTTAATGTTCCCTAGGGAAACTATTACAACGTTTTAAAAATATTAAAAAAATTAATAGAGATGAGCGAGTAGTGTTCGATCGAGCTGGTATTCGATCGAATACTACGATATTCGGCGTGCTCGATTTCTTTCGAGTATAACGGCGATGGCGCACTTAGAATTCGTTTCCCCTCCCACCTTCCCTGGCGCTCTTTTTCCACCAATCACCATGCAGGGGGGGTATGACAGGCACGCTGAGCACGCTGGCAGCGCGAAAACGGTGTCTACATGCATTGGCTGGAAAAACCATGTGACCTCGAATATTAAAAACTCAGCTCTTCCTGCTCGTTTGCATATGCTGTGTGAACTTAGTCAGGGACAGAGGCTGGAGAAGGGAGAGATAGGTTTTAGCTGTTGGAAAGGCAGGAGCGTGATTAAAAGCCCTTATCAGGGCTACTATAGTGCAGTACAGTGATAGCTTTACTACAATATACACTCTGCAGAGAACGGCTGCTGTATTCAGGGATAGCTGCTGGAGTAGGGACAGAGAGAGGCATTAGTGGTGTATTAGGTGCTCTGCTACATACCAAACTATATTTGGCACTACTGCTGTGTACCTTGAAATATACAATATATAGGCCTTTCAATTGGCAACTGTACTGTGCGTTCTCTTGCAAAGTAATTTCTCATACCTGGTGTTCATACACACCGTCTGATCACTTAGTACACGGCTGTGTACCTTGAAATATACAATATATAGGCCTTACAATTGCCAACTGTACTGTGCGTTCTCTTGCAAAGTAATTTCTCATACCTGGTGTTCATACAAACCGTCTGATCACTTAGTACACGGCTGTGTACCTTGAAATATACAATATATAGGCCTTATAATTGGCAACTGTACTGTGCTTTCTCTTGCAAAGTAATTTCTCATACCTGGTGTTCATACACACCGTCTGATCACTTAGTACACGGCTGTGTACCTTGAAATATACAATATATAGGCCTTATAATTGGCAACTGTACTGTGCGTTCTCTTGCAAAGTAATTTCTCAAACCTGGTGTTCATACACACCATCTGATCACTTAGTACACGGCTGTGTACCTTGAAATATACAATATATAGGCCTTATAATTGCCAACTGTACTGTGCGTTCTCTTGCAAAGTAATTTCTCATACCTGGTGTTCATACACACCGTCTGATCACTTAGTACACGGCTGTGTACCTTGAAATATACAATATATAGGCCTTACAATTGCCAACTGTACTGTGCGTTCTCTTGCAAAGTAATTTCTCATACCTGGTGTTCATACACACCGTCTGATCACTTAGTACACGGCTGTGTACCTTGAAATATACAATATATAGGCCTTACAATTGCCAACTGTACTGTGCGTTCTCTTGCAAAGTAATTTCTCATACCTGGTGTTCATACACACCATCTGATCACTTAGTACACGGCTGTGTACCTTGAAATATACAATATATAGGCCTTATAATTGGCAACTGTACTGTGCGTTCTCTTGCAAAGTAATTTCTCAAACCTGGTGTTCATACACACCGTCTGATCACTTAGTACACGGCTGTGTACCTTGAAATATACAATATATAGGCCTTATAATTGGCAACTGTACTGTGCGTTCTCTTGCAAAGTAATTTCTCAAACCTGGTGTTCATACACACCATCTGATCACTTAGTACACGGCTGTGTACCTTGAAATATACAATATATAGGCCTTATAATTGGCAACTGTACTGTGCGTTCTCTTGCAAAGTAATTTCTCATACCTGGTGTTCATACACACCGTCTGATCACTTAGTACAACGGCTGTGTACCTTGAAATATACAATATATAGGCCTTACAATTGCCAACTGTACTGTGCGTTCTCTTGCAAAGTAATTTCTCATACCTGGTGTTCATACACACCGTCTGATCACTTAGTACACGGCTGTGTACCTTGAAATATACAATATATAGGCCTTACAATTGCCAACTGTACTGTGCGTTCTCTTGCAAAGTAATTTCTCATACCTGGTGTTCATACACACCGTCTGATCACTTAGTACACGGCTGTGTACCTTGAAATATACAATATATAGGCCTTACAATTGCCAACTGTACTGTGCGTTCTCTTGCAAAGTAATTTCTCATACCTGGTGTTCATACACACCATCTGATCACTTAGTACACGGCTGTGTACCTTGAAATATACAATATATAGGCCTTATAATTGGCAACTGTACTGTGCGTTCTCTTGCAAAGTAATTTCTCAAACCTGGTGTTCATACACACCGTCTGATCACTTAGTACACGGCTGTGTACCTTGAAATATACAATATATAGGCCTTATAATTGGCAACTGTACTGTGCGTTCTCTTGCAAAGTAATTTCTCATACCTGGTGTTCATACACACCGTCTGATCACTTAGTACACGGCTGTGTACCTTGAAATATACAATATATAGGCCTTACAATTGCCAACTGTACTGTGCGTTCTCTTGCAAAGTAATTTCTCATACCTGGTGTTCATACACACCGTCTGATCACTTTCAAAACTATTAGGACACGAGTACTAGATACTTCCTTGAAAAATTAGTTTATTGTACAATAAAATTACATAATAACTATATCAAAAAGGGAATCCAACAATAGACGTCTGGCATATCTATGTACATAATTATTGTAGTATACGTATACAAAGTAACAACAATATTATATAATTCCAATCATGCATCGGGTAGATATGTGGGACCGCACAACACGTAATCACACTATGTGAAACCAATATATCTATTGTAATGGCTCTATCAGTATCAATGACCCACAATAACCACGAACATAAACAGAAACATCAAAGATGCGTCACTACAACTATATTTGGGAGCTACGGTCACATAAGGAAACATAAATAAGGACCTACCCACGCCAATGCCAGGATGTACCAGACGCCCCCCCTCGACGCGCGTTTCGCGTATATGCTTCTTCTTGGAGGAGAGGCCAGGGAAATATCGCGAGGAATATTTAACATACCAGGGAACAAATAATATCACTGGACTAATGTCATGTGACCTAAAACACAGCCGAAACTAAATGACGGCGCATGTCCGATCTAAACCATCCACGTATCACGTGCTTCCGCCCTCTCCCCGAGGCCAATACCGGGAAGGGCAGCCGCACGTCATACACTGACATGCGCTGTCTATTACCAGCACATCACCTCTTTGGAAAAGGAAACCGAAGCACCGCAATAGCAAGATCAGACATGCGCACAGGATCGGCTAAAAGAAAGGAAAAGCTCTGGAATATTGCGGAAAACTCTATTATTCCCCTTGTAAAAATTGGACCTATAACACCAAAATCTATGGCTAGGTTATAATCGTGCAGATATCTTAATTAATAATTGACTTCATACATATACTCAAACCCAGAATCCTAATGTGTATAAACATTACAAATATAAATATAAAAACCTCAACACGATAGATGCTTATCATAAAATGTAGCAACGATCATGTTTAAGTGAACAATTGTGCTTACTATATAGCCATAAGGGCATATGTTTAGTGCAAAAAATACACATATAGTAAATATAATAGTGATTAAAAATATATAAATATAATAAAAAATATTAATTCATGTATCCAATTACAATGCATTAAAGTGCATGCCACAAGTGTACTGAACATAATTACCCAAACAATAAAAAACCAACAATATGACAATTCATAATTAAAGTGCATATAATCCAAGAGCCTCCTCCACAACGAAAATAGCCCCATTACAAAGGATATCCAGAATCAATAAAATATATACAATTCCAATTCTTCTTTATCATATATGATATCTTCAAAACGCGTGTCCAGTATTATTCCACAAATTTTGACATAGTCCCCTTAGTTAACTTTTATATCCGTCTAAAGAAAAAAATATAAAAAATTCATTATGAAAAACATATTAAAAACAATTAAAAATAATACAATTTCCCCTATCCTACGATACTACTGCCTACAGAAAAGCACTGAATCCTAAATTTTCATTCAACCCTCTTGGTGCCATAGACCCCAACCTAAAGATCCACTTACTTTCCAATTGGGCCAATTTTTTCGCTTTATCCCCTCCTCTGGATCCTAAATGGATCATATCAATACCTTTAAATCGCAATAGGTTAGGGTTACCATTATGAAACAACTTAAAATGCTTTGGTATTGTTTTCATGCAAGTCAAATCTTCTTCATCATTTGCCTTCTCAATATCCCTCACGTGTTCCCTTATCCTTTTTCGCAACTCACGTGTAGTAAGGCCTATATAGATTTTTTTACATGGACATATGGCTTGATATACAACTCCTGTAGATGAACATGATATATATTCCCTAATCCAATAAACCTTTCTATTATCCATATCCGTAAAAGAATCTGATCTATCCATATTTTTGCAAGCTTTGCACGATCCACAAGCAAACGAACCCTTTATTACTTCTCCATCCTGTATGGTCATGTCCGGTACATAATGGCTATGCACCAACATGTCCTTGAGGTTCCTAGATCTTCTGGCCGTCACCAAAGGTCTCTCTGTAATACATTTCCTCAGAACTGAATCCGTCTGTAAAACTTCCCAGTGCTTGTTCATTACCTCACGTATCTGATCCCACTGCTTATTATAGTTTGTTATAAACCTTGTTGGTTGTACGGATTCCATCACTTTTATTTCATTCGGACATAGTAATTTACTCCTTGTCCTACGTTTAGCAATCTTAAATCCCCTATTTATCTGCCTATTACTGTATCCTCTTTCTTGGAATCGTCTTTTTAATTCACCCGCCTGTTTTTTAAACACCACTTCTCTAGAACAGATCCTTTTTAATCGTAAGAACTGACCTGTGGGGATTCCATTTATTGTGGACTTTGGATGCGACGATTCCGCATGGAGTAGTGCATTGACCGCTGTTTGTTTCCTAAAAATATCTGTCTCCAATCGCCCATCATTACCAACATTAATCCTTAAATCCAAAAAATCCACAGATCGTGAGGCCTGGAAGGTAAGTTTGATATTAAGCGAATTAGAATTTAAGATTAACTGCAAAAAAAGGGGGTCAGTCAGCACATCCAAAGTGCAGGTGCACGCTGCCATGGCTAGAGACACAAAGGAAAAAACAAAACAGTGCAGCAGCACTCTGCAAACACAAATAATGTACAATAATGCCATAGTCATAAAACATTTTGATACTAGTACTATGCTTATTTTGCAAAATTGAGAATCTTGGCAAATCATTTTGTACAAAATATTTGAGCCCATCTGCCATACGTCAAGGCGTTCTCTTTCAGACGGGAACCTAGCGCTAATTTCTACCTGTTATGTGCCATAATGGCCACCATAAAATTCAGGGAGTGCTGGTTCCTCATGCATGCTGGGTCCACTCTGCCTTTGCCATTTTAGGTGCCTTAAAGGCCTCCATTATATCCAGGAATGCAGGTACCAACATGCATGCTGAGCCCACTCCATACCTCTCCTGGTGCTTCACAGCTTCCAATACATATACTGAGAGCAGGACACAGTTTTATACTTACTCTGATTAAAATCAGCCTATGAGGCAGACAGGCTTATCAGGAGTGCAAGACTGGCTGGAGTAGCCACACCTCCAGATCAGTATAACTGCAAAAAAAGGGGGTCAGTCAGCACATCCAAAGTGCAGGTGCACGCTGCCATGGCTAGAGACACAAAGGAAAAAACAAAACAGTGCAGCAGCACTCTGCAAACACAAATAATGTACAATAATGCCATAGTCATAAAACATTTTGATACTAGTACTATGCTTATTTTGCAAAATTGAGAATCTTGGCAAATCATTTTGTACAAAATATTTGAGCCCATCTGCCATACGTCAAGGCGTTCTCTTTCAGACGGGAACCTAGCGCTAATTTCTACCTGTTATGTGCCATAATGGCCACCATAAAATTCAGGGAGTGCTGGTTCCTCATGCATGCTGGGTCCACTCTGCCTTTGCCATTTTAGGTGCCTTAAAGGCCTCCATTATATCCAGGAATGCAGGTACCAACATGCATGCTGAGCCCACTCCATACCTCTCCTGGTGCTTCACAGCTTCCAATACATATACTGAGAGCAGGACACAGTTTTATACTTTAACAGGTCTCACCTCTTGGGCCTCCACAAAATGTTTAACAGGTCTCACCTCTTGGGCCTCCACAAAATGTTTAACAGGTCTCACCTCTTTGGCCTCCACAAAATGTTTAACAGGTCTCACCTCTTGGGCCTCCACAAAATGTTTAACAGGTCTCACCTCTTGGGCCTCCACAAAAGTTTAACAGTCTCACTCTTGGCCTCCACATATTTTTAACAGGGTCTCACCTCTTGGGCCTGCACAAAATGTTTAAGAGGTCTCACCTCTTGGGCCTCCACATAATTTTTAACAGGTCTCACCTCTTGGGCCTCCACATCATTTTTAAGAGGTCTCACCTCTTGGGCCTCCACAAAATGTTTAACAGGTCTCACCTCTTGGGCCTCCACATAATTTTTAAGAGGGTCTCACCTCTTGGGCCTCCACAAATTGTGTTAACAGTTCTCACCTCTTGGGCCTCCACAAAATGTTTAACAGGTCTCACCTCTTGGCCTCCACATAATTTTTAACAGGTCTCACCTCTTGGGCCTCCACATAATTTTAACACGTCTTCACCTCTTGGGCCTCCACATAATTTTTAACACGTCTCACCTCTGGGCCTCCACATAATTTTTAATACGTCTCACCTCTTGGGCCTCCACAAAATGTTTAAGAGGTCTCACCTCTTGGGCCTCCACAAAATGTTTAAGAGGTGTCACCTCTTGGGCCTCCACATAATTTTTAAGAGGTCTCACCTCTTGGGCCTCCACAAAATGTTTAAGAGGTCTCACCTCTTGGGCCTCCACAAAATGTTTAAGAGGTCTCACCTCTTGGGCCTCCACAAAATGTTTAAGAGGTGTCACCTCTTGGGCCTCCACAAAATTTTATCAAGGTCTCACCTCTTGGGCCTCCACAAAATTTTTAACAGGTCTCACCTCTTGGGCCTCCACAAAATTTTATCAAGGTCTCACCTCTTGGGCCTCCACAAATTTTTATCAAGGTCTCACCTCTTGGGCCTCCACAAAATTTTTAACAGGTCTCACCTCTTGGGCCTCCACATAATTTTATCAAGGTCTCACCTCTTGGGCCTCCACAAAATTTTATCAAGGTCTCACCTCTTGGGCCTCCACAAAATTTTAAAGAGGTCTCACCTCTTGGGCCTCCACAAAATGTTTAAGAGGTCTCACCTCTTGGGCCTCCACAAAATTTTATCAAGGTCTCACCTCTTGGGCCTCCACAAAATTTTAAAGAGGTCTCACCTCTTGGGCCTCCACAAAATGTTTAAGAGGTCTCACCTCTTGGGCCTCCACAAATTTTATCAAGGTCTCACCTCTTGGGCCTCCACAAAATTTTATCAAGGTCTCACCTCTTGGGCCTCCACAAAATTTTTAACAGGTCTCACCTCTTGGGCCTCCACATAATTTTATCAAGGTCTCACCTCTTGGGCCTCGACAAAATTTTTAACAGGTCTCACCTCTTGGGCCTCCACAAAATTTTATCAAGGTCTCACCTCTTGGGCCTCCACAAAATTTTTAACAGGTCTCACCTCTTGGGCCTCCACAAAATGTTTAACAGGTCTCACCTCTTGGGCCTCCACATAATTTTTAAGAGGTCTCACCTCTTGGGGCCTCCACAAATGTTTAACAGGTCTCACCTCTTGGGCCTCCACAAAATGTTTAACAGGTCTCACCTCTTGGGCCTCCACATAATTTTAACAGGTCTCACTCTTGGGCCTCCACATAATTTTTAACAACGTCTCACCTCTTGGGCCTCCACATAATTTTTAACACGTCTCACCTCTTGGGCCTCCACATAATTTTTAATACGTCTCACCTCTTGGGCCTCCACAAATTTTTATCAAGGTCTCACCTCTTGGCCCTCCACAAAATTTTTTAACAGGTCTCACCTCTTGGGCCTCCACATAATTTTAATCAAGGGCTCACCTCTTGGGCCTCCACAAAATTTTATCAAGGTCTCACCTCTTGGGCCTCCACAAAATTTTAAAGAGGTCTCACCTCTTGGGCCTCCACAAAATGGTTTAAGAGGTCTCACCTCTTGGGCCTCCACAAAATTTTATCAAGGTCTCACCTCTTGGGCCTCCACAAAATTTTAAAGAGGTCTCACCTCTTGGGCCTCCACAAAATGTTTAAGAGGTCTCACCTCTTGGGCCTCCACAAAATGTTATCAAGGTCTCACCTCTTGGGCCTCCACAAAATTTTATCAAGGTCTCACCTCTTGGGCCTCCACAAAATTTTTAACAGGTCTCACCTCTTGGACCTCCACATAATTTTATCAAGGTCTCACCTCTTGGGCCTCCACAAAATTTTTAACAGGTCTCACCTCTTGGGCCTCCACAAAATTTTATCAAGGTCTCACCTCTTGGGCCTCCACAAAATTTTTAACAGGTCTCACCTCTTGGGCCTCCACAAAATTTTATCAAGGTCTCACCTCTTGGGCCTCCACAAAATTTTATCAAGGTCTCACCTCTTGGGCCTAAACAAAATTTTTAACAGGTCTCACCTCTTGGGCCTCCACAAAATTTTCCATGAGCCTCTGGCCAGCCCACGGCCTCTTCCTGCCTTTTGCGGTCCTACGCATCCCTCAACATCCCCACTGCTTTACCTGCTAGACATGACACTGGGCCAGGTCGGGTCACTGACATCTCAAGCGCCAACAATTTGGGCATTTTAAGGCTTCTGCATGTGTTTGAGTTGTTTTTACATTTTAAAGAAGACATGTCTGACCACATCTCACACACACACACACACAATGACAATTAGGGGTGGGGTCTATTTGCTTTCCCCTTTGCCTATGCCATCTGTGGTTGTTATAGGCAACGTGATTTTAAGGGGTGCAGAATTTCATCTTCTTTTTTGTCTAGTTTGGCTTGGGGTCCATGGCAATGTAGAGGAAAGAAGGTTTCCTTGTATGGTCTCACTTTACAGAGAGGTTATATTGTCTTTGGAGTGTATTGTTGAGAGGCTTTGATAGTGGCGTAATAGTGCGACTTGGGCGCGTTATATGCACCCAGACATGCTTCCCCTGCTGTCCCAGTTGCATTCCAGCAGTGTTGGCATCCTTTTCTGAGGTTTCAGGGTGGACTTGGTGACCTCCAAGTGGTCGAATTGAGATTTCCAAGTGGCGAGCATTTTTTTCCCATAGACTATAATGGGATTCGATAGTCGGTCGAATAGTCGAATTTCGCGGTCTATTCGAATCGAATTTCGAACTTTCGAATATTTCACTACTCGCTCATCTCTAAAAATTAAAATTAACCGCTTTCCCAAAATAAAAATAAAAATAATAAAAAAAGCATTGCTACATGTAAAAATGTCCATACTATTTAAATCTAAAAATATTTATATCATACCATTCATTTCATCCCACCAAAAATTGAATAAAAAGTAAGCAAAAAGTCATACAAACACCTCAATATGGTATCAGTAAAAAGTACAGTCCCTGTTATAGGAAAATATGGTGTCCAGCCAAAGCTTTAGTCCTAGACCACTCAAATATGATATAGCATATAACATTCACCCATTGAGTGGCCAGAAGCCATTTGCCCTTGTTAGCATATCAAAGGCAGGAAGGGCACATGGCTCTTGGCCAACAGATTGGGAAGAGATTTGGGTGGTCATGGGGTGGAGTCGATGGTGGGGGCTGGGACACAGGAAGATATATGCTTTGGAAAACTTGGGATCTCTCTCTTCCTTCCTGCCACCACCTGGAACAACAGCACTTCTGGAGCAAGCTTAAGGTATATGTGTGTATGTATATAAGTATAATATCCCAGTAGACTTCATATGTGTACATATAGATAGTGGTAGTCTGGAACTGTATTACCAGTAGATTATATATGCTGTTTATGCATGAGTCTCTATATGTACATGTACTAATAGTCAGGTACTGGATGTGAGTTGGGTAGACGGTATATTGGTGGACTCTGGATATACTGTATATACATACACATTATTAGCCACATTGCTTAGCATCCAGGGAGGGCAGGAACGAGGTGGCTGTGTGTGGTGGTGTCCTCTATGTACTGTGTTATTTGTAGTGTCTGTATCTTTGTATAATGTCCATTGCTTTGTCATCTCTATGTTATTAGTAAAGTATTTTTATATATAAGTATCTGCGAGGGTTGTATGTTACTCCTGGGGTGTATGAAGGACTGGAGGGGTGTATATAATACACTGAATTAACGGGTTATATAAGAAACAAAGACAACAGTCTAGGAACAGATTAAAAGGGAAGGAAGTGGAGATAAATATAAATCTCCAATTTCCAATAAGCATAAATTCCCTCTTTCAGTCCCCCCAACCCCCCCCCCCCCCCATGGTGATGCAAAACATTTTTTTACTTTATATATATGGTATTATTGTAATCGTACTGACATGGAAAATCAAGGTCAGTTTTACCACATAGGAAATGCTGTGAAAGCAAAACCCATAAAACCTTGGTGTTTTTTTAATAATTCCACTAGAGATGAGCGAATCATTCAAAATTTTATTCGCCGAATTTCTGGAAAGATTCGTATTTAAACTAACTTATTCGTCGAATCTACGTTAAAAAAAAACAATAGTTGTTTTGTGAACATTCCTGCGTAAATTACGTACGTACAGTCAGTGTAGTTAAAAAGCGTAATACGTAAGCATTAGCATACAAAAGTGCGTATGAATACTTAGCGTATCATTGACGCGCGAATGCGTCATAAGCACGAGGCTAGGCCGCGGCCTACAGTCTTTAGAGGCAGACTATATGAACTAGAAAAATAAGGTGCTCACTGCTGCTAGCTTTCAATAAGTTAATAATTTACTAAAAACACCATACAATAAGTGCATTAATAAGACACATTGCAGTACCAGAAAAAGAATACACACAATGGGCTAAAGAGCTGTACCATTAAAAACAGTGTAGCTAAAATACAGCAAAGACATAAGTATGCAAACATTTTAGTGCAATCAATTTCACATTTGCAAGCATAAAAGGCTCAGATATACGTTTGAGTCTCTCCTTATGGCTCCCAGTTGGCTTGGCAATGATAAAACAGTCTGTCTGGAACACATATTCCAAAATTCAATTTTAATCCACTTGAGGTAAAATTGTAATCCAAACAGGTAATGTGTAGTCCACATGGATAATAGAGAATAGCAGTAAATAGAGACCCCTTTTTGCAACCTGAGAAGGGGGAAAAAGGAGAATAGGCGCACTTCAGCACAACAGGGAATTTTCTGCAGAATGGGGGGAGTCCTGACAGCCATGTCCATCTGGGTGAGAGTCAAACGGGGGCAATACAAACAAACACACAAACATAAAAGTGCCAACTAGCTCTCACCCGTCAGGTGCAGTCTATGGTGTGGCTCCCATAGGTCCTCCTGCAGTCCTTGACAGCAGCCAGTAGTAGGTTCCTCAGATGAGGGACCTGAAGTCCTCCTCGCTTGAGCTGCTGCTGAAGCTCATCAGAGGACGCTCCTGCCTCTTGTAGGCCATACTCACTGTGGTGGTGGAACTCCAGTCTCTTCTTCATTCAGTTGGACTTGACCGGGTCCGGGTGGTTGACACGCTGGTTCCGGAAAGGTTGCATTCAGGGAAGAAGGCCCAGCTTCCCCGGCTGCTGCTGGCTTCACCTTCCACGTCAGCTGGTACTGGTGGATGACCGTTGATTGGAAGGTGAATGATGATGTAGTGAGCTGACCCAGCTGAAAGGACTGTGGTGGTGGTGCTGGCAGTCCAGGAATCAGAGGCTCCGGCTGAGGCTGTGGCTTTTCCCTGAACCAAAGGACGCCACCTGGGAACTCCTGCAGGCAGTGCAAGCATCCTGGGCCTGGTGGTTCATCCGGCCACACTTGTGGTTCAGTTTTAGGCACCAGAGGCTCTGACAGGAGGGTAACCCCGGTCGCAAATGGGCCTTTCAGGGACGCCATGGGGTTGTACTCCACTTGATCCCCCACGTACAGGCTATGACGATGTTGTGGCAGGTACAGCCGTTTCACCGAACTGTGGCCCACAAAATATTCCCTTCCATCTTCGTCATCCTGCAGGAAGCCAGACCCTCTCCCAACCGAGAACCAAAGCACAGTTACCTTCCTGCATTCCAACGAAGTATCTACCGGCCTAGGGTGGTCAAGAACTTGTATGACCCAGTCCTCCACTGTGGTTTTATAGTCCCAGAGAGTCTGTGCATGGGCCGTCACAGATGGTGGAACAATTGGGTTCTGGTGTATGGAAGGGGTGGATCTTCTCCTGGGCGGAGAAGTGGACGCTCCAGCTGCTTCTGCCGTACAAGACATAGTGGACACTCCAGCCGCACTAGATGCTCCAGCCACCTCACGAGTCGCAGGCACAGCAACTTCAGCAGGTGGTAAGGACACAGGCACGGAAGCTTAGTTTCTCTGGCAGAGTTGAACTTGTGACATCCTGTTGTCTGGAGCACGCGGTGGTACAGGGAACTCGAACCCAAAGCACATTTCATCCCAATTTGGGCGCAGCTGTTTCTTAGCCATGATGCTTGTTCTAAAGTCAGCGCTGGTCTAAACTGGTTGAGAGTGGCTTCAGAGGAGGGTGGAGTACTGAGGGAGGAGTCTTCACTCCCTATATGTGCAAAATAGTTAGATCCTGGTGGGCTGTTTTTTTCCAGTTCGGAGGGGGGCGTATCTTCACTTTCCCACTCTTGTGTGGGCGTATCATCATTGTTCCGCCTCACGCAAAATGCGTACGTTTCGTACGTTTCATACGTATCGTACGTTTAGTTAGCGTGTAAAATTGTGTGTACGTTTACGAATAATACGAAGCGAATCCAAGGAAATTCGGATTCGCTTTGCAGCTGAAAATTTCAAGATTCAATACGAATCAACGAATTGCTTCGCTCATCTCTAAATTCCACCTATTTGAATTTTTTTCCCATTTCCCATCCTTAAAAAGGATTTTAAGGATTGAGGTCAAAAGCTTAGGCCAATTACCTCAAAGGTGGTTTATTTCTGAAATACTACCTGTACCACGAGTCACACAAGAAAGGCTGAGGGTGATTAGGGAGGTCGACCAATGGCTCAAGAACTGGTGTAGTAAGGAGGGGTTGGGTTTGGCTACACGCTTTATTGTAGGGATCATCTGCACCTCAATGGGGAAGGTGTAGTTGTTTTGGAGGAGAAGCTGTCTAGAAAGTTGGAGGAGTGTTTAAAGTAGGGGCTAGGGGGAGGGTAATTACATTTTTATCTAAAAACTATTAAATTCTACCCTAAGAGCAATAACACATATTTTAGCTGCTCCAAAAATTGTCCTCCAGATGTCCATGGATACAAGAAAATGGCTTCAAGGTTCTGTCTAGATGGTACATGACCACAACAAAAAAATACAAATTTGATAGGAGTTATCCTACCATCTCTTGAATTATGGATTATGTCCATAAATTTAAGAAAACACCTTTCCCTTCTTTCTCGAGGCTTAATTTTCCTAAATTTATTTCTACTGATCCTCTTTTACAAAATAATTTACCCTATACATTATGGATATTTTAAAATATACATATATTATACAGTATGGATTTTACAAACTTTGTTAACCTTTTATGTGTTCCACATGAATTAAAGGAAAATTGAGGTGAAATTTCAAAATTTCCCTTTTTTTTGCAGGTTTTCCAGTTTTTAAACATTTTTTCCTAAGACAGCAACAGTTAAAGGGCTATTCCCATTTCACAAGTGTAGTTTGTATAGTTAAGATATAGCCATACCAATATTATTACTAATAGAATGTATTTATATAAAATGTACCGATTAGTAGATTTGACTATTTGTATAGGCATTGTCCCACACACATCAGTCAGGCTGTTGCCCCTGGTTACGGCCACCGTGGCCATGTAGTAGTGATAGTCGGCTTGCTCCTTTTCAAACCCGCTCTGAGGTAACTGCTGTATTGTAAACACACATTGCATGAGCATGCGGAGACACATCTTAGGGTACTTTCACATCTGTGTTTTGGACGCTACCAATTCAAATTGCAATGGTCAGGATCCGTCCAAAACGCAGACTTTAAAAACGGATCCTGCTCCATAGAGATGAATTGATCTTGGAACAGGATCCGTTTCCCTGCGTTTTGGAAGCGCAGACAAAAATGCTACAACCCTAAGATGTGTCTCCGTATGCTCATGCAATATGAGTTCACAATACAGCAGTTACCTCAGAGCTGAACAGGAGCAAGCTGGCCACCACTACTACATGGCCGCAGTGGTCGTAACCAGGGGCAACGGCCTGACTGATGTGTGTGGGACAATGCCTATACAAATAGGCAAATCTTCTAAACGGTACATCTCTTAATAATATAAAAATGAGTTTCTGTCTGTCTGTTCTCTATGCGCAACCAAACTACTGGACCGATTTTCACCAAATTCGGCACACAGGTACATCAGGTGTCCGGGAAGGTTTTAGACCAGGTCTCATCTCTCTAGGACATACCGTTCCTGAGATATTCCCAAAATATGATCTCCATTAGCCAACATTACAACTGGGAACTTTGGTTTTAAACTCCAACTGCCATTCTCTGCAAAGGCACACACAGGGAGGGCAGGTTTCCATAACAACCAGGTAATTATCAGCAGCTGAGGATCTCATCCATTTCTATTCACTGACACTGTTAAAGGTATTCCGGTTACCATAAATATAACTTATGTTTTTTTCTATTACTACAGTTCAGTAGTAATAAAAGATGTTTTCCTCCACTGCTGCCTATTGCGTGGGCTCATAAATAAGCATGGTATTGACCTTTAATTCACCCTAAAAGAAGTACTTAAAACCTCCGCCCCAGGTCTCACTAAGCCACACCCCCAACTCTGTCAGGCCACACCCCTTTCACTCCACAGCCAACAGAGATTGAAAAAATAAAGGTAAAAATCAACTTCTGTCAGCTGCAGGGATGGGTGGGAGGTTGACTTTCTTTCTGCAACAACACACACAAACATTAAATAAAATAGATTAAATACACCCATGCGAAGCGTCTTGCTAATCCACGCCCCCGACTCTGTCAGGTCACGCCCCCTCCCACTCCGCAGCCAATGGGAATTGAAAAAATGAAGGTAAAAATAAACTTCTGTTTGCTGCAGGGGTGGGAGGGTGAATTTCTCTCTGCAACGACACACAAAAATCGTAGATGAAATTGACTAATTTTAGACTACGACCATTCAGTACTAATAAAAGATGATTTTTTTCCACTGCTACCCATTGCGGGTCCCCATAAATTACCATGTCATCGACCTATAATTCATGCCACTCTGACCCCCGCCCCAGATCTCGCGAAACCACGCTCCGACTCTGTCAGGCCACGCCCCCTCCCACTCCACAGCCAACGGGGATTGAAAAAATGAAGGTAAAAATCAACTTCTGTCAGCTGCAGGGGTGGGAGGGAGGTTGGATTTCTTTCTGCAACAACATACAGAAACATTAAATGAAATAGATTAAATATACCCGTTCAAAGCAATGTTTTCTTCCACTGTTACCCATGGCGTGTCCTCATAAATTACCATGGCATCGACCTGTAATTCTGGCCACCATCAAAAGAAGGACTTAAAACCCCGCCCCAGGTCTTGCAACGTCACGCCCCCGACTCAGTCAGGCCATGACCCCTCCCACTCCGCAGCCAATGGAGATTGAACAATTGAAGGTAAAAATCAACATCTGTCAGCTGCAGGGATGGGAGGGAGGATGACTTTCTCTCTGCAACGACACACAGAAACATTAAATGAAATAGATTAAATATACCCGCGCAAAGCAATGTTTTCTTCCACTGCTACCCATTGTGTTTCCTCAAATTACCATGGCATTAACCTATAATTCAGGCCACCCTGAAATGAAGGACTTAACCCCCCCCCCGTGTCCCATTAAACCACACCCCCTCCCACTCCGCAGCCAATAGGGATTGAAAAAATGAAGGTAAAAATCAATTTCTGTCAGCTGCATTGACTTTCTCTCTGCAACGACACACAGAAACATTAAATAAATAGATGAAATATACCCAGGCGAAGCCGGGTCTTTCTGCTAGTTTTATATAAATACATTCTATTAGTAATAATATTGGTATGACGATATCTAACTATACAAACTACATTTGTGAGATGGGAATACCCCTTTAACAGCAAAAGAAATGTTGATATTTATTACTCTAATTCTGCAGTTTACATAAACAACAGACACGTGGTCGCAATCTATTGTATGGGTGCAGGATTCAGAAGAAGAAAGCGCTAAATGGTTTTGGATCGCAGACTTTGACAAAATGATTTTAGGGTGCCATGTTACATATGAAGAGACCCCTGAGGTACCGCTATAGTGGAAACACCCTAAAAGTGACCTCATTTCAAAAACTAGACCCTCCAGGAGTATTTCAAGGGTTGTAGTGAGTACATTGGCTCGACAGACTTTTTATAAAATTTAGAAACACTTGGCCATGAAAGTGAAAAATTACGAATTTTACAAGAAAATGTTGCTTTAGGCCCAAATTTTGAAATTTTAACAAGAGGTAACAGGAGCAAATGCACCTCCCAATTTGTGCCATATGTTTTTCGGAGAGCAGATTTTGCTGGATTTTTTTTTTTCAAAGCCATGCTACATATGGAAAGACCCCTGAGGTACTCCTATATTGGAAACCACAAAAATGTACCTCCAAAGGGATATTTCAAGGCCCAACAGACTTTTTATAGAATTTAGAAACACTTGGCCATGAAAGTTTTATACAAGTAATATCATTTCACAAATGTCACTTTAGGCCTAAATTTTTCTTTTTTAAAAGGGGTAACACTAGAAAATTACCCAAAAATTTGTAACCCATTTTCTCCTGAATAAGGCAAAACCCCATATGTGGTTGTAAACATTGGTACCATTTTGGGGTTCATATGATCACTTGATGTTACACTTTTTGTGAGGCAAAGTTACAAAAAATAGCTGTTTTGACAGTTTTTATTTATTTTTTTACAGTGTTCATCTGATGGAGTAAATGATGTAATATTTATATAAAGCAGTTCATTACGGCACAGCGATGCCTAATATGTCTTTTTTTTATTTTTTTCAGTTTTACACAATAAAAGCATTTTGGGAAAAAAAATCCTTTTTTTGGGTCGCCATCTTGAGAGCTATATTTTTAAACTTTTTCCAGCTATTGTCTCGTGGTGGGGGTTTATTTTTTATGGGATGATATGACATTTTCATTGGTGCCATTTTGGGGTAAATATGTTTTTTTGATTACTTGAAACTTTTTTTTATTTTTGTCCCACTATGGGACTTCAACTTTTGAGGGCCTGATCTCTGTTTTAATGCAGTAAAATAGATTCTGCATATTTTACTACAGTATTATGCTTTATTCACAGTCAGTGTTCTGTCAGTGGTTTCAATCAGTGATTTTGAGCCAAAACTAGGTGCAGTTCTAAACATATCTTGGTGCAAATCTTTCCCTTATATCATATGTCTTGGTTTTGGCTCACAATCACTGATAGAAATCAGTGACCAAAACACTGTCATATGAATAAGGCTTTACACTGACAGTTCACCTATGATACGCAGCATGGGGGCTGGATCTCATAGGCCTCTGTAGCTGGCAGGCTGGGAAGCCTTTGTAAAGCTTCCAGGGGTGACAGTAACCATCTGCGCCCCATCATTGCAGCGCTGGGAACAGAGGGGTTCAGAGAGCATGCATGTATCCTCTGCAAATCCCTCAGATGTGGGGGTCAGCATTGACCGCAGCATCTGAGGGGTTAATCAGCTGGTGGATTCAGCAGGAGTCTGGCTGTAAGCAATAGCCACCTCCTATGCCTGCCCAATCAGAGCCAGGTACATGTCCAGCACTTTGTGCAAACGTAATGTCTACTTTACATGATATTAATGATTAATATTTACTCATTTTACACTTACTTTGTATAATTTGCTTTCAGTACCAATTTTTATTAATTGTTTTGACCTAATGTATGTTCGCTATTAATTTTATGTCCTTTGTTTTCTTTCTGAGCTGTTAGATATGGTAGTAGATTTGATTTGCAAAAAAACATGTCATATGAATAGTCTGCCAATAGTGAAAACTGTTAAAAAAATAATAAAAATTCAAAACACCACTACATTTTATTCATCTGGATGTTTTGTTTGTGTTTTTTTTTTTTTAAGAAAAAAGGTAATATAAAAATAATGATGAAATGTTGATATTCTCATCTACTTCTTGCAGCACTACTGTACTTTGCAAACAGAACTAAAAATGACCTGAGGAGTTGTCAGTCTCAATTGAGCTGCCAGATCAATGACATCTTTTTCTCCAACTTTTTTCAGAGAAAGATTTAAGAAAATAAAAAACACAGTGCTGGAGGGTGAGCTCTTCTCCGAGTGTACTCTCCCTTACAATACTCCTCATCTTTATTATGCCACTGATGTGCTGCATCCACCCATACTGCAATAACAAACCTCTGTAGTTCCACTTGCTGGAACTCACGGCCAATCTATAATGTTCCTAGCGATGATTAATCTGATAAATAATAAATATATCAATCTAATCTATCAGACAAGGACAAATTCTCTCCAGCGGGGAGGCACAAAGCATCTCTTATGGCTGCCTATAGTGCTGAAATTAATTATTTAATGTTTAATTCTTGGGGAAATGAGAGAGTTCTGATTAAAGTTGTCCAGTGTCATTTCTCAATTGTTTGATATGTGTCACATAATTTTTCTATGGCAATAGCTCAGAAGAAGCTAGAGGCTACTGTCATTTGTATTAGCCACTGAAATTTAGATGTTAAATTAAACTGTATTTTAGGATAAGATTGACTTTTAAAAATAGCTTGAATTTAAAGGCTTTGAACACTTTAGGAAGCATTTTTTAAATTATTGTTATTATTGCACCCTAATCATTTAGTCCTAAATAATAGTTTTTGAGAAAATTTTCAGCAGTTTTTGTGATACAGAAGTTAAACTTTGAGTCCCAGATGACAGATCCCGTAGAGTTCTTATCTTTAATCTCCTATCCTTTAACACTCATTTAACCCCTTCACAATCAGTGTGGTGCTGGTTGCATCTTTAAAAGATGCCACTGGGTTTCTATTGTTTGAACAGTATACACCCAGGTCTAATTGACTTTTCCAGAGGTACTGAGCTCTAGGGGCCCAAACAGTTCCTTTGTGCAGAGATTAGGGTCGCCATTAATTTTCTCTAATAGCCTTGATCTCACTGAAAAGTTCCAGGCTAATGAAGTGGTAGTTCCTATTGAACCCTTCAGGTGGCACTGCTCCATAGGAATATACTAAGGATGAGCGAATTGATTGTAAGTGATCCGGATTTGTTATGAATCCGGGGCTTTTCTGATTCGCTTCAGACAAATAGCATACACTGGTGTGCAGCGCCATTTTACTGCCCATATTGTCACACAAACCAACGAATGAGATAAACAAAAGAATGGTCACATGACACTGGGAGAAAGTGGGGAGAAGACTTGCCCCAATTGGCTCAGAGGCTAACAGACAGAAAGCCTGGATCAGTCAAACAGGATGGCAGCTGGCAGGGAGGTGCATGCCTGTGCACAACAAGCAGAACATCATGTTGCATTGTACTTGCAACCTGGAAGTATGTTGTGGCACTGTTTGCCAAACAGCAATTGCATAAGCCACTGATGATTTGTGATCGGATACAAAGGGAGAGAATAGAATATATATTTGGGTTATATTTAGTGGTGAATTCAGAAAAGGAGAGAGGGAGGGAGTGAGTTGTATTTTATGTCAGGCTACCGTGAGCTCAGCTTCTGGCAACTAGTTCTACATTACAGATTCCTGTAAAAGACAACAGGCTTTTTTTGGGAAAAAAAAAACAACAAAAAACATAAAAATAAAATTTTTGCAAGCACTAGGGAGTTGGCCCTTTTTTCTAGAAACATTTTTATTTATAGTTTGTAGTTAGGTATCTTAGTGCATTATTGTTGTGTTAATGAACACGTTGTACATTGCTGCAAGATAACAGGTAATTATAGCAGCTCACATTTCAAATTAGTACCACAAATCATAACCATGTTAGTGATGGCATTACTGCGCCATAACGTCTAGTTCAAAAGATATTTGTCATCACTGCAAAAAATTGTGATGCAATTATTTTAGTGAACGTGTGTTATTATTTGAAAAAAGTGTTCAATTATTTTTCTGCAATACTAATAGGGCAATCATACCGCCTTTTTCATAGCTATGATACTGAACAGGTTGTACATAACAGGTAGATACAGCAGCAAATACATTTTGCATCAGTAAGTTAAATTATTACTGCAGTGGCCAGGTTTGGGGTAGCCTCAACGCTACGCTGAGTCCCCTGGACACCGTCGAAGTGTCACCACGTGTTGCTGCTCTCCGGAAGGGATGGTAAGGCATGGTGCACCCCAATGGGAAGTAAGCCCAGAAAGTCAGGGTCTGCAGTAAACTGCAGTAAACCAGGGTGCTTCTCTCCCTTTACTGGAGGAATTCAAGTACAAAACAATACAGGTGAGGCATTGGGCTGGCTTCTCCAGTCTCCTCCCTGGTAGAAGGGTTTGATGCTGACAAAAGGCCTGAGCTAAATGTCCCTCTTTCTCTTCAGAAGGCTGATAGCCTGGTCCAAGGCTGGTGATCCAGGGTCTGTGGCAGCGTATCCCAGTCTCAAAGTGTTCTTCTGGTCACTCAGTAGTCTGGCAGAGTCTCCTCTTTCAAGCACTGGTTCCTAACTGCAGCACACTAGGGGCTCTGACTGCTCTTCTTATATACAGTTTCTAGCTAGACTAGAACCTTCTAGTGGGAGAGGTGGAGCGGAGATCCTCAGCACAAAGAAGTCCTCTTGAAGCATCTCTCCCAGCCAGTCTCTCTCTCCCAGTCACTTCTACCAGCGATGAAACAACTGATCACTTCGGAGCCTGCCCGCAGGTCAGAAGGCTTCGAGGAGTGCGATCCCTGAATCCAGAGGTAGTAGGGAAGACCAGATCCAGGTGTGGGAAAGCAGAATCAGGGCCCAAGAAAATTCACCAGTGTAGATAGAAGGTGAAGGTGGCGGTGAATGAGATGAGTAGAGAGTGGAAAGGCCAACACTGAGCCCATATCAATCAATCTCTGCTGCAGTACGAGCCACGCAATACAGCCTGTGCTCTAGATTCCCGGCATCCAGGTAACTCGTGCTGGCAGCGTCCAGCAAGGAGACCGCAAGGCCCGGCGGAAGACGAGGAGGGCCGTGACGCAGCTCACGTCATACCGCCAGACTGACTTTTGCTCTCACTGAGCTAAACTCCATTTCCTTGCACTTCCTGCAACCTATTCTATATATAAGTATCTAGCACCAGCACCACCTAGGGGTGACTGGGTGTTTCTACATGTAAGGTGTTGCACAATGGACATACAGTAAATACTCTTATATATAGGGCCCAATACTACTATGGAGTGGAACACTGCAGAGAGTTTCATAGTCTCACTGCTCTTACCATACAGAATCCTTTTTTATGTTTTTGTAGAAACCTTCTTTGCTCTAGACACAAAGGATGTCCCCTCGTCATAGTTACAGTCTGTCATGTTCTACCGAGGAACCTCTAGAACATATCAGGGACAACACACAAGCACACATGGCAAGCAGAGACAAGACATGACAGTAAGCTAGAACTTGATCAGCAGGTAAGGGTTCAGTGGCAAGAAATACCACTGGACCAAGTGCACCGGTTTTCATTGAGGCAAAACTCAGAGGGCAGAGACACAGTGATCCCTGTTCTTCACAGAGCCCCAGATGGTGGGGATGAACTTAGCCGAGGCTCACTGTTTGCACTTCCAGGATGGTCCCGGTGCACTTGGCCCTGCAGAGACTGCTAGAGAAGCACCAGCAGTCCACACATATGAAGACTGAAACCCGACCATGCTACTGGAACCCAAACAACCACATAGGACCATTAAGACAGGACAAACAGAAACCAGTACACAAACAGCTGCCTGGACCTCATGTAGAACGACACATGGCGGTCACAGGCAGAGCTACACACAGACTCGATGTCCTCCCACTGATGAACCCAGGAGCCCTCTCATGAAGGAATACAGACTAGATGTCCTCCCTCCAGAGAACCCAGGAGCCCTTTCACAAAGGCATAGACAGAACAAGCAGATGCATGTTCCCCATGAATAGTTAGTCTATAGGCGAACAGACAGAGCCGCGAACAAGGCACCGACATACAGGAAAGTACTAGCAGATGCCTGTTCCCCATGCGTAGTTAGTCCATGGGCGAACAGACAGAGCTGCATACAGATACAGAAAAGACGAGGACAATCATGCAAGATAACCAGGTGACCTTGATGACATAGTAGGTGGTCACGCAAACAGGGCAGATAGCATCACTCAGGTAAGGTGCATAGCTCCTGCCCCTAGAAAAACTAGAGACAGACAGCCCTAAACCCAGGCACACAGGTATATAAAGAGCACCTAGTGACCACACCCAGACTAAGACCATTAACCCCATCAGAACCAAACAGTGAGGAGAGCCTGTATAAACACAAAAGTGAAAGCACAGGCTGCAATACTGGATGACCACACTGTGACACTTACAAGAACCAAGACAACAGAGAGGGGAGCTAGAATACACTAGGAGTAGTACATGCACAGGCTGCCACAACTACATGTAGGTCATAGCAACCAGCCTACACGGAATCCACTGGAGCCAGTACGTCTGAGAGCTACTAAAGTGAGCAACATGGCACCAACCAGAATACCCCTTTAACATTATAAAACAAATCAAACTTTGCTGATACCCCCAGGTCTGGGGTACTGCACTTAATGTAAGAGGAGCAATGTTTTTTTTCAACCCTTTTACAGTGTCCAACTTGTAACCCATATGCAGTGGGTGCCTTCTATACATAATGTCAATAACATGTCCGCTTTATGAGCACCAGCATGGTATGGACCTTGCACTTTTCACCATCAAATAAATAGTAAAGATGTCATTTTATTTTATAGTCTTTAGCCTATGGTAATGTTTAATAAACAAGCAAACAGATTAGATGTAAGATGTTTTGGTGCTAGGGTATGTACTGTATGTAAAAAAAGGTTACTAGTCAACTTCAGAACCATTAAAACATTTTTGGAAAGGTCTATAAATATGACCTATTTGACATAAAACATGAACCACCCAGATAAGTTAACATATAAGATAAGATAACATGGAAAATTCCTCAGGTAAGATAACATGGTAGATCCCCCACTGCTATCATCAAATTCAGGTTTATTGTATTCAAAGCTTACATATGTCTCTTGCAATTTGAATACCCCATGTATCCTCAGGGAGTCTTTATATGAATATATAAGTAAAAATAAATGTATGCCTTAAGGTGTTCCTTCCCCTTGTAAAAAGGGTTGATTTGAAAAATAAAAGGTGCAAGGCGGAATTCATGTGGAGAATGACAGAACACTTTGTCCAGCACAGCTTTGGCTGGTTGTTACAAGCGTCAGGACATTAGACAGAACAAAAGCTGGATTGGCAGTATCATCAATCACCTGCATGACAGTCAACTTCAGTTTGTTTGTTCCACTCTGCATAATAAGTGATTGGATCAGGTTTAATTAGATATTGGGTAATCAATCATTGCCAACAAGGCACACCAGCATGGGATCTAGTTGCCGGAGGAAGAAAAAAAAATAAAAAGCTTCCTGTCATCTATATTAGGAGCAGTAAGATGGTAAGCGTATGGTGATATTAGATGAATAGATGTAGACATGTATTAGATCACATAATATGCATCACATGAGAAGTATTTGCTGTGCCACAATCTGATTCTACCAGAACCAAAGTTTCTCCAATTGCCCTGAAAATTAGTATGTAACACCCTGTAGTCTCCGAGGACTCCCTCTACCTAAGCTCTTGAACGCAATGACAACAATAGCAAATAACATTAGAATAACATTGACATATATATAGTTATGGGCATACAGTCATGGCCAAAAGTTTTGAGAATGATACAAATATTAATTTTTACAAAGTCTACTGCTTCAGTTTTTATAATGGCAATTTGCATATACTCCAGAATGTTATAAAGAGTGATCAGCTTAACAGCAATTACTTGCAAAGTCAATATTTGCCTAGAAAATGAACTTTATCCCCCAAAACACATTTCAACATCATTGCAGCCCTGCCTTAAAAGGACCAGCTAACATCGTTTCAGTGATTGCTCCATTAACACAGGTGTGGGTGTTGATGAGGACAGGGCTGGAGATCAATCTGTCATGATTAAGTAAGAATGACACCACTGGACACTTTAAAAGGAGGCTGGTGCTTGGCATCATTGTTCCTCTTCTGTTAACCATGGTTATCTCTAAAGAAACACGTGCAGTCATCATTGCACTGCACAAAAATGGCCTAACAGGGAAGAGTATCGCAGCTAGAAAGATTGCACCTCAGTCAACAATCTATCGCATCATCAAGAACTTCAAGGGGAGAGGTTCCATTGTTGCCAAAAAGGCTCCAGGGTGCCCAAAAAAGACCAGCAAGCACCAGGACCGTCTCTTAAAAGTGTTTCATCTGCGGTATCAGGCTACCAGCAGTGCAGAGCTTGCTCAGGAATGGCAGCAGGAAGGTGTGAGTGCATCTGCACGCACTGTGAGGCGGAGACTCTTGGAGCAAGGCCTGGTCTCAAGGAGGGCAGCAAAGAAGCCACTTCTATCCAGAAAAAACATCAGGGACAGACTGATATTCTGCAAAAGGTACAGGGAGTGGACTGCTGAGGACTGGGGTAAAGTCATTTTCTCTGATGAATCCCCTTTTCGATTGTTTGGGACATCTGGAAAACAGCTTATTCGGAGAAGACGAGGTGAGCGCTACCACCAGTCTTGTCTCATGCCAACTGTAAAGCATCCTGAAACCATTCCTGTGTGGGGTTGCTTCTCAGCCAAGGGAATCGGCTCTCTCACAGTCTTGCCTAAAAACACAGCCATGAATAAAGAATGGTACCAGAATGTCCTCCGAGAGCAACTTCTCCCAACTGTCCATGAGCAGTTTGGCGATCAACAATGCCTTTCCCAGCATGATGGAGCACCTTGCCATAAAGCAAAGGTGATAACTAAATGGCTCAGGGAACAAAACATAGAGATTTTGGGTCCATGGCCTGGAAACTCCCCAGATCTTAATCCCATTGAGAACTTGTGGTCAGTCATCAAGAGACGGGTGGACAAACAAAAACCTACAAATTCTGACAAAATGCAAGCATTGATTGTGCAAGAATGGACTGCTATCAGTCAGGATTTGGTCCAGATGTTGATTGAGAGCATGCCAGGGAGAATTGCAGAGGTCCTGAAGAAGAAGGGTCAACACTGCAAATATTGACTTGCTGCATTAACTCATTCTAACTGTCAATATAAGCTTTTGTTACTCATAATATGATTGCAATTATATTTCTGTATGTGATAAAAAACATCTGACAAACACACATAAAAACCAGAGGGCAGCAGATCATGTGAAAATATAATATTTGTGTCATTCTCAAAACTTTTGGCCATGACTGTACACATGGTTGATAGCATTAATGAACAATGTGTTTAAAAACACACTGTAACGTCACATGTGTTATGCTTTTTCGTATTCCGAAGCTTCCAAAAATTGCCCCTTGTCAGGGGAAGATGGTGCTTAAACACACACACAGTGTTTATCAAACTGGTCTAAAGTTGAACTGGTATAGTTACCGATAGCAACCAATCAGATTCCACTTTTCATTTTCTAAAGGAGCTGTAAAACATGAAAAGTGGAATCTGATTGGTTGGTATGGGCAAATAAGCCAGTTCTACATTACACCAGTTTGATAAATCTCCCCATGTGTCTTAAAGAGGACCTTTCACCACTCCTGAGATGCCTGTCTTAATAGCTTCATGTATTCCCCATTTAACAACAATTCTGTGTCGAATCTGTTTTTATTTATACAGCAAAGTATAACACTTTTCACAAAATTATAGCTTGGACAAAGCATCATATCATAATTGTGAACAGTTAAAACCAATAAACAATGAACAATGAACAATTGCTCTGCTGAAGACTTAGAAAGTACAAAGGCCTCCTGATTGTTTGTTTTTGAATATAGAAGGGCAGAAATAATCCCAAGATAACGTACATTCTGAAGGCTCTTTGGGAATAATAAGGAAAAAACCGCATGTTCAGATAATATAACAGTGGCATGGCACCAATCAAGAACAGACACATATCATATCAAAGTAATTCAAAGGAGCAGTAAGACATACTCATATCATGCAACATAAACCCTTTTCTATGCGTCTCCATGTACCTATTAATCTCCCGTTGCCGTCCTCTCAGGAGGGGGCATTATTCTTGTTGGCTATGTATGTCTGCCAGGGAGACCAGGTGCTCAGGAATTCAGGTCTGGTGTGAGACTCCCAACTAGCTAATTCTTCAAATCTAAAGATCTGTTGGACTCTGTTGATCCAAAGATCTAGGGTGGGGGGAGATGTATCACGCCATTTCAGGGGGATTAAAAGTTTCGCTGCTGCAATAAGGTGAGTAACTAAATTTTTCTTGGAAGGCCGGAAAGCACTTCTTGGGAGCCAGAGAAGGACCAGGTCTCTTTCTAGCTTAGTCAGAACCCCAGGGCAAATTTGTTGGATTACAGATTCCACTCCCCTCCAGAAACTATAAAGTAAAGGACAGTCCCAAAATATGTGGGTGAGGGTGCCCCTGTCGGACAAAAATCTCCAGCAATGGTCCGTGGGGAGCATCCCAATCTTGTTTAAGAAGTCAGGGGTTCTATACCAACGGGTGGTTATTTTGAAGGAATTTTCCTGAATCCTAACACATCTGGAAAACCCATGTGAGTTAGTAAGTATAGTGGCGATTTCTTTTTGTGAGAAAGAGCACTGGAGTTCTTTTTCCCACGCTCCAATGAAAGCAGGTTTAATAACAGTCGTGGGGTTGGTAAGTGTAGTATAAATTTTTGAGAGGAGTTTTGGAGGCGGAGCTTCTAGCAGAGTGAGGTTTTCCAGCCACGTTGGATCGGACGTGGATTCTCCCCTCTTTTTCAGATAACGTTTGATGGAAGAGGATAGATCATGTTTTTGTATCACTGACAGGGGTGTGCTGTGGTGAGGTGAAATAAGAGCGGCCATGGCTTCGCCATCTTTGCATTTAAATACCTCTCCAATCCGAATGTTAGGTAATCTATCCCACCAGGTAGGTAAATCTTTGTTTATGAGTGCTGAGGGGATAAGCTTCAGGGGGGCTAGAGGGGATATCAGATTACTAGACATATTAAGAGTTAGATGTGCCCTACAAACCTTAAGCATGCCTCTAGTTAATTCGCTCACCACAGTGTGTCGTGTAAGAGGTAGAGAGCGAAGCCAAAACCAAGATGCATGTCGTTCAGATAGAACTGCCCTCTCCAGTCTTAGATAAGGAGATTCAAGTTGGTGATTAGCCAATAATGCCCATCTAGCCAAGTGAATCGCTTTGAAATAGGCATGCATATCCGGCAACTATATCCCACCATACCTCGGTTTCTGCGAGAGCTGGTGATAAGGCAGCCTAGCTCTTCCATTACCCCACAGAAATTTTTTATAGAGATTGTGAATCTTATGAAAGAAGGAATGTGGGATATCAAGCGGGAGAACTTGTAGCATATACAACAGTTGTGGCAAAACATAGGTTGAAAGGATATTCTTCCTACCAAACCATGAAATAAAAGGAAGTTTCCATTCTCTGAGAGCCTTCTCAATCTTCTGTAAAAGGGGGGGGTAGTTAATACTGAACAAGGATGTCAAATCAGACGGAATTTTGACCCCCAGGTATTTAATAGCCTCCGCAGGCCATTTAAAGGGGGAAGCTTTTTTGATCAGGGCCAGCTGGGAACTCGGAACCGACACATTCAGTGCCTCTGATTTATCATAATTGATTTTAAAATTAGAGACAGCCCCGTAGTCCTCAAAGAGCTGCAGTATCAAAGGGAGTGCCTCCAAAGGGTTAGTTATAAGTAATAAGAGGTCATCCGCAAAGGCAGCAGCCTTGTGTATATCTGGTCCAACCTGAATACCCTTGATCAGACAATTTTGTCGTATTTTTAATAGAAGCACTTCCAAGCAGAGGATAAAGAGGGAGGGAGCAGCCCTGACGGGTACCGTTCCTGATGTCAAAGGGGTCCGACAGGGTACCATTGATCATAATACGTGCTGAGGGCTTGGAGTATAGTGAAAAGATAGCATGAATAAAGGAGGGGGGAAAATTGAAGGCTAATAGGGCGCGTCTCATGAATTCCCAGCTGACCCTGTCAAACGCCTTCTCAGCGTCTGTTCCCAGCAAAATTAAGGGTATATTTTTCTGTTTAGCATAGTAGGCTGCATGAAGGACTCTCGAGACATTATGTTTACCTTCCCTCCCTCGAACGAAGCCAACTTGGTCATCTCCAATAATTCTAGGCAGGATGTTAGATAATCTATGAGCCAGTATCTTAGCCCACCACTTGAGGTCAGTATTTAAAAGTGATATCGGACGGTAGCTACTGCACAGTTCAGGGTCCTTCCCGTCTTTTGGTATAATAGTTATGTGAGCTTCTAACGTTTGGGGGGTGAGGTTGGCTCCTTGCAAAAGGGAATTACAAACTGTGACGAATTTGGGGAGTAATAGAGCTTGGAAAGTCTTATAGTAATTGATTGGGAGTCCATCAGGGCCCGGACTTTTTCCACTAGGGATGGAGCTTAAGACCTTGGCAGCTTCCTATAGTTATAGGGGAGGTCAGGTGGGAATGGTCAATACTGGACAGTTGGGGCACCTTAATGGTTGAAGGAAAAGCAGATATTGGGTCTCGAATAGGTGAGGCGGAAGAGTTCACTCTTAAGTGGGGAGGTAAGTTATACAGTTGACTATAATAATGTTGAAATTGTCGGGCAATAAGAGGTGTGGAAGTAACTCTAGGGCCCTGTTGCATTTTAATGGCAGCAATAAAGGCTTTAGCTCTCTGTTTCTTCAATAATGAAGACATAATTTTGTTACCTTTGTCACCATGGCTGTAGTATTTATACTTCAAAAATTGTAAGGCCTTGGCTGACTTGATGTTCAACAGATCCTTCAATCTATTCCTCAGTGTAACAAGTTCCTCAAATTGCACTGTCGAGCCTGATGAAATATGTGATTTTTCCAAGGCGGCTATTTGTGTCAAGAGAGAAGTTATCTCCACTCTCTTCTGCTTCATAAGTCTGCTACCTAGGGAGATTAGTTCACCTCTGATGAAAGCCTTATGAGCCTCCCAGAGTATAGGCTGTGAAATCTCAGGGTTTTCATTCAATTGAAAGTACATTTCTAATTTTTGATCTAGGGAGTTTTTGTGGTGTGTATTATCTAGTATTGTGGGATTCAGTCTCCATGTCCAGGCTCTTGGATACAAGCCCCGAAATCTGAACTTAACTGAGGTGGGAGCATGATCAGAGATGGTGATTTGCCCAATTTCAGTAGAAACAATGTCTGGCACTAGGGACGTGTGGAGATATATATAATCCAGTCTATGGTAAGACTTGTGCGTGTTAGAGTAAAAGGTGTAATCCCTTTCCCCTAAGTGGAGCGTCCTCCAGGTGTCCACAAGCCCCATATCAGATAAAAGCATCTGCAAGTGCAGCAAGCGCTTTTTAGGAATTGGGGTATAGGAGGAGCTTGTATCCACTGTCGGGTCCATAGCAAGATTAAAGTCACCACCTAGGATCAGTGTAGGGGCTGCTATGCTCCTGATATATCGCAGGACCTTCAGAAGCCATGGAATTTGATGTGTGTTTGGAGCATAGACATTTGCAATAGTGACAACCTGATCACCAAAGTGACCTGTGAGAACTATGAATCTGCCCTCAGGGTCCGCATCTAAAGAGGACATCTGGAAAGGTGTGTTATGGTTAATTGCTATTGTTACTCCTCTCGTGGCCGAAGAGTAGGGGCTGTGGAACCACTGTGAGTAAGGCTTAGGGGGGAGTTTGGGTATGTGATCCTTGCGAAAGTGCGTCTCCTGGAGTAGAAGAATATCAACATTATCTTTTTGTAGGAGCCTGAACATGTGACTCCGCTTTTGTGGGGTATTTAGCCCCCTAGCATTAAAGGAGAGGACCTTTAATTCTGCCATATACGAACTGGAGGGATGACCAGGAAGATCAATTCTAGCCAAGGTCCAACAGAGCAATAAACATAAACAATTTGGTAACAATAAAAGAACAAAAGAACAAGTACTGGTAGACATCTTGTAATACAGTAATGAGTGTAGACCATCACCGAGGCCCAGGGCCCGCAATGAGCGGACCCAGGTGTCTCAGGGAGGGCAAACACAAAAAAGGGAGGTGGGTGCCTCATAGGGATCGGCATGCACCCCCACCTCTTAGATGCTGTATGAAAAAAAACTAGTACTTATCAGTGAGAGTCCAGTTGCTGCAAAATCATTAGTTCTGGGTAATGATCAAATCAGCTAGGTCCCCGATTGCATAACTAAGTTTCTGAAAAAACAGGAACATCCTAATCATCAGAGGACCTGTAAAATATATTAAGAAAAAAAAGGAGGAAGGGGGAGAGAAGGACAGTGCAGCTGGATGAGCAGTGGGGAGAGAAGAGAATTGAGTGAAAAAACAAAGTAAGAGACTCTTGTCTTGTGATCAAGTTGCAGATGAGGATGGTCTCCTGGATCTTCTAGCCTTCCCCACTACGTTCCAAACTTGAGCTTGAGATAATTTCGGAAGGTCCGGCAATGGAGGGACCGGGAGCCAGGAAGGTATTTCCATAGGCGGCATGTCGAGCTTTTCCCAGGCTTGGTCCAGGTCTTCAGGCGATCTAATGATAATCTGGCGGCCACCCTTCACAATCGCCAATCCAAAGGGATAGAGCCATCGGATCGGTATGCGCTTTGCCCTGAGGGCTTCTGTAAGAGGCTTAAGGGTGCGTCTCTTTGCCAGAGTGCTCGCAGCGATATCTTGAAAAATCTGTATCTGGGCTCCTTCATAGATGATGTCTCTAGAATCTCGTGCCACCCGGAGTACGGCCGCAGTGTCCAAATAGCTGAGCATGCCACAGATGATGTCCCTAGGAGGGTTCTCCGGGGGTGGTTTTGGTCTTAAGGCCCTATGAGCACGTTCTATGACAATTTGGCTTGCTCTCTCCTCTCCTAGTAGCTGGGCAAAGATGGCCGCCACCACGTGGGGAATGGCGTCTGCTTCATAGGATTCAGGTAGGCCCCGTAGCCTCACATTTTTGCGCCTGCTGCGATTCTCCTGGTCTTCAGCTTGCAAAAGCGCTTGATTTATATGCAGCCTGTATGACAAGGCTATATTTTCCAGCTGTTCGCTATGTTGGATCAGTCCCATGTGGGAATCTTCCAGCGTGGAGACCCTATGGCCTAGGTGCTTAATGTCTGCTTTTATATCTGCTAAGTCTTTAATGACCGGGGCTATAGCATTCTTCAAAGCCTTGGTCAGAAAGGATTTGGAGATCTGTGAAGGGTCCGACTCACCAGCTGCATCTGAAGCGGCTCCGGAGCTGTCGTCGTCCGAGTCGGCCCTGGGTGGCGGAGGCATCGCTCCCTTAGGCGCCATCTTGCCCCGCCTCGCCGGGGAAGCATGCTTCTTTTGGAGGTATCTCTCCATATCTGACTGCGGTTTGTCCTGTCGGGGGTAGAAGGTATGTTCCCCTGCTTTTCTCTACCGATTTTGACCATGATGTGGCTGTTGGGCTCTCAAAAGGCTTGAGGTGAAGGCAATGCGGCCATCACGCAGCGTGGCAGACTCCGCCCCCCTTAACAACAATTCTGGAACATCAATTCGTACACATGTTGTACCATTCATTTATTATTTCTACTAGAAGTTATAATTGAATTGCTATAGCCTTCATTAAGGGTACAGAGGGGAAGTAACTAGTTGGGGGGGTGTACCTGCACAGACTCACTCTATCCAATCAGTGCTGCCATGTTCAGACTGTGCAGGTACACACCCCCAGCTGGTTACCCCTCCTCTGTACCCTTACTGAAGGCTAATAGCAATTAATTAATAACTTCTAGTGCAAATACTAAATGAATGGCACAACATAGAGACAGAAGAATAGATGTTCCAGAATTGTTATCACATGATGAATGCATGAAACTTTTAAAACAGGCATGTCAGGAGTGGTGAAAGGTCCTCTTTAATGGGGGGCTGAATGCCTGTCCATATGAAACAAACAAATGTTACTTGTCAGAAAATAGAATGGCTTGTTTGGATCAAGCATCCAAAAATGATGAGTTGGGCAGAATGCTTAAACGTATTTATGTATGCACGAGTGATAATTGTCAGAAGAAATAGAGGCTCATGCTAAAGAAGCCTAGAAATTTCCCTTTTTACTTGAGAGCAGCAGGAGTACAGTGTAGAAAGGTTAAGTAGCATGGAAAATACAAGTTAATAGACGGGCTGTTTATGGGTTGAAGTAGTAGTAGTAGAGGCAGTGGCGTACTAAGGGGAGGGGGGAGCGTGGGGGCAGTCCGCCCCGGGTGCACAATGGGCATTCCTACTGTGGAGGGGGCACAGAGCCAGAGGGCATTATTACTGTGAAGGGGGCACAGTGGGCATTATTACTGTGAAGGGGGCACAATAGGGATTTCTACTATGGAGGTGGAACAGAAGGCATTACTAGCACAGTGGGCATTACTACTATTAAGGTGGCACAATGGGCATTATTACTGTGAAGGGGGCACAATGGGCATTATTACTATGAAGGGGGCACAATGGGCATTATTAGTGTGAAATGGGAACAGTGGGCATTATTACTGTAAAGGGGGCACAAGGGGCATTACTATAAAGGGGGCACAATGGGGATTATTGCTATGAAGGGGACACAATGGGGATTATTACTATGAAGGGGGCACAATGGGGATTATTACTGTGAAGGGGGCACAAAGAGGGCATTACAACTGTGAAAGGGGCACAGAGAGGGCATAACTTTTGTGATGGGGGAACAATGTGGGTATAACTACTGTGAGAGGGCACAATGTGGGCATAACTACTGTGAGGGGGCACACATCTGTACATAACTACTGTGAAGGTTGTACAATGAAGGCATTACTACTGTGAGGGGGTACACTTTTTTGAAAGTATTGGGGGGGAGGTGCCTAGGCACGCCACTGAGTGGAGGATGTCTACCGTTAAGCATGGTGGCAGTAGTGGATTAGCAGCAAGGAGTAGCAGCTGTGGCAGCAGCCATATGTCATGAATAAGGACTGAACACAGTCTGAAACGTGTTGACTGGTGTGGGGAGATGTTCTGCTGTGTGCTGTTTTGGCCTTTTTAAAAATATAATATTTGACTTTTTTTCTACAGTGGATTTGCTTCTCCGAAGGATTTGTGCACTAAGGACTAGCAAAGACTGTGAGCTGATTGCTTTTTTTCCTTTGTGAGCAGCAGCCATATGGTATATGTAGTCAGGCAGACAATGGCAGTGGCATGATGGCAGCGGCATCCATACGGAACATGATGATAATCAGGCAAAATGATGGTAGGAGGGAAGGCAGACAGCAACACTTGGAAAGATGGAAGATTCTCAGCAAGGTCAAATCTATTCAACGGCCTCAGTCGGAGGAGTGATCCACGTCTCGTTCAATTTGACAAAAGTGATGATATGTACACTAGTGGTGGATAACTTGGTCTGTTTTAGTGTCATCACGACCCCAGTAGTGCTGAAAACCCTCTCAGAGATGACAATTGAGGTTGAGCAAGAAAGAGAGCATGCTGTGCTAGTTCAGGCCATTGTTTCAGTCCGCCTTCCCAGAAATCCATGGGGTAAGGGACCAGTGTATGTCCTGGAGACTGGCCAAAGTGTAGGTATTCCTGAACCTGGGCGTTGAGGCAGGAGGTCTTGGCATGCTGATTTGCCTCAGCCTGGTGTGCACATGAAAAAACTGCTCCATCATGTTGAGGAGACTGAACTGGCTGCTTCAGCTTCTGCTGCTTGTTGCAGCAGAGACTGTGGGAGTTGGGTAACTCTGGGGACAGAGAGGGTCCTTCCTTTCAGACAGGCTGGCGGCAGGTATCTGCTGTGGCAAGCTGCATACACATTGTTTCCTGGTAATAAAGGAATATGTCCTCCCTTTCTTACAAACATTTTGCTTTGATAGCAGGGGTCTAAAAGCATGGTTATCCTGTAATCATCAGATGCTTCATGTGAATGATATGCCGATCACTATATAAGCAAGTATGCATAGAGCTTGCCATTCTGGCCAGCATGCTCTAGGAGATTTTTTTTCTGCCCCTACCTCAAGTGACATGATTTGGTGTTGTGGCTGGTGTGATATTTATTGTCATTCTCCTGCTCCTCCACCTCTTCCTTCTACAGTGGGAACTCCTCATACTCTTGCTACACTCCTCCATGGGATTTTGTCCTTGTGGATCACCTACAACTAAAGATCGAGAAGTAGTGTATCTATAGGGGTTGCAGTAATCACAATTGTGATTGGGCCCCTAAGCCAGGGGGGCCCAAAGGGCCTCCCTTGCTGGTGACACACCGCCAATTACTGTATTTTTGGAAAGTGTGTCTTATAAAGTGAATACTATTCTGCAGGAAGAGTGGGTCGTGAAGCTCGGTACTCACCCCTCCACCCTGGTCTTCTCCAGGCACCATGCTGCACTGTCCTGTCTGCATACAGTGTCAAAATGTAGTGCGCACAATATGACCTGATGTTGTACACAGTCAGGTCACAGTGCAGCACAGGCCCGAAGAAAGCCAGCAATCAGATACTGCAGAAGAGAATGCTGGACCTGGAGAATAGCTGCGGAGCAGGGGAAGTAAGTGAATGTATTTATTTTGGGTCTGAATCTAAGGTTTAATATGGAGGTCTGTGGAGATCACTTTTAAGCGGGTGGGGTGCTGTGAAAGTCTTACTTAAGGGAGTGGGGTGCTTTGGAGGTCATTGTTAAAGTGATATAATGCTGTGGAGTTCACAGTTAAGGAGGAGGGGTGCTGTGAAGGTCTCAGTTAAGGGGACTGTGTGCTGTGGAGGTCACTATTAAGGGGGCAGGCACTGTGAAGGTCACAGTTAAGAAAACGGGGTACTATAGAGATCACTCTGCCTTGTTCACAGGAGCCCAGAACTGTACACAGTACTCCATGTGAGGTCTGACTAGTGATTTGTAAAGTGGCAGGACTATGTTCTCATCACGGGCATCTATGCCTCTTTTGATGCAACCCATTATCATATTGGCTTTGACAACAGCTGGTTGACACTGGTTTCTACAGCTTAGTTTGCTGTTTACTAAAATTTCTAGGTCCTTTTCCATGTCAGTGTTACCCAGTGTTTTACCATTCAGTATGTACCTACTGGTGACTTGCATTATTCCTTCCTATGTGCATAACCTTACATTTGTAAGTGCTAAACTTCATCTGCCACCTTTCTACCAAAGCTTCCAATCTATCCACATCCATCTGTAGCAGTGTACGGTCCTCTTCTGTGTTAATTACTTTACACAGTTTAGTGTCATCTGCAAAAAATTATATTTTACTGTGCAAGCCTTCTACAAGATCATTAATAAATATATTGAACAGAATAGGGCCTAATATTGACCCCTGTTGTACCCCACTAGTGACAGTGACCCAATCTGAGTGTGTACCGTTAATAACTACCCTCTGTTTTCTATCACTGAGCCAGTTTCTTACCCACATACATTTTCTCCCAGTCCAAGCATTCTCATTTTATGTACTAACCTTTTATGTGGTACAGTGTCAAATGCTTTGGAGAAGTCCAGATATACAACATCCATTGATTCACCGCAGTGAAGTCTAGAACTTACCTCCTCATAGTAACTGATTAAATTAGTTTGACATGACCGATCCCTCATGAAGCCATACTGATATGGAGTTATTTGCTTATTTTCTTTGAAGTACTCCAAAATAGCATCTCTTAGAAAACCTTCAAACAGTTTACCCACAACAAATGTTAAACTTACCGGCCTATAGTTTCTGGGCTCTGTTTTTGGACCCTTTTTGAATATTGGCACCACGTTTGCTATGCGCCAATCTTGTGGAACATTCCCTGCCAGTATAGAGTCCTTAAAGGGGTTATCCCATGACTAATGTAAAAAAATGAAAAGAGACTTCATATAGTACATGACAATCTCTTTCTAACAAAGTTAGAACCATCCCTGTACCTCACATGGATCCAGAGATGTCCCCATTAATTTCTCTGCTGGATTTATATCAAGCTGAAAGCTCAAGGGGAGTGTATTTTCTGCTGCAGCTAAGAGGTCGTGTCTCAGCTCTCCCTATAACAGCTCAGAAGACAGTTCTAGGATGAAACTGAGCTTGTGCGGCCTTCTCAGTGAGCAGGTCAAAGAAATAAGAAAAAAACAAACAGCAGTTGGCGCTATACAGATACATGTTATTGAATAACTCAGTGGCTATGCTAAATTTTTAATTACATTAAATTACAAAAGTATTCAGATCCAGTTGCTGGTATGAAAACTATAGAATATTTTTTGTGGGACAACCTCTTTAAATATCAGAAATAAGGGTCTGGCTATGACATTATTTAATTCTCTTAGGATACGGGGGGGTATGCCATCCGGTCCTGGCGATTTTTCTATTTTAATCTTTATAATACGCCACTGTATTTCTTCCTGGGTCAGACAGGGCACTTTTAATGGGGAATTTACTTTTATATTCTGCATTTCATCTGACACATCAGTTTATTTTCCTCAGTGAATACAGTGGAGAAAAAAATATTTAATAGCTTCGCTTTCTCCTCATCGCTCTCTGCAACTCCCTCCTCATTACTCTGTAAGGGGCTGACACCTTCAGGTTTATACTTTTTACCATTTAAATCATTGAAGAACATTTTAGTGTTAGTTTTACTCTCTTTGGCAATTAATCTATCTGTCTCTAGTTTGGCTGCTTTTGTCTTTTACATATTCTATTTTTTTTTAATGCTTCCTTCCCACCCTCCTGTTTTAGTGATTTAAATGCTTTCTTTTTGTCATTTATTGCTTTCTTTACAGTTCTATTTATCCACTTTGTTTTTTTTCTTGTTTCTTATCCTTTTACTACCATAAGGTATGTACAGTACCTCTCACAATTAGATATTAGGATGTCTATATCTGGGTAGTTAAAGTCTCCCATAATAACAACCTCATTATGATTTGCCACCTCATCTATAAAAATATCACATGATCCAACCTGTCTGGTGAACACTGTAAAAAAAATTAAATAAAAACTGTGCCAAAAAAACATATACCTTACATCAAAAAGTGTAATTCTACGCAATCAAAAAGTCATATGTGCCCCAAAATAGTACCAATCAAACTGTCATCTTATCCCGCAAAAAAATGAGGCCCTAACTAAGACAATTGCCCAAAAAAAGAAAAAAGTATGGTTTTCAGAAAATGGAAACACAAAAACATGATTATTTTTCAAAAATGCTTTTATATTATAACATAAAATTCAAAAAGTGCATATATTAGGTATTGCCATGTCCGTAATGACCTGCTCTATAAAAATATCATGTGATCTAACCCTTATGGTGAACGCCGTAAAAAAATTAAATAAAAAATGTCTTAAAAAAGCTATTTTTTTTATCACCTTAGATCAAAAAGAGTGTAATAACAAGCAATCAAAAAATCATATGTGCCCCAATATGGTACCAATCAGTCATCTCATCCTGCAACCCTACCTAGGACAATCACCCAAAAAAAATGGCTTTCAGAAAATGGAGACACAAAAACATGATTTTCTTTTCCAAAAATTCTTCTATTGTGTAAAGCCAAAATAAAATTAAAACATAGGCATATTAGTAGAGATGAGCGAATTATCCAAAATTTGCTTTGCCGAACGTTCGTCGAATTTTTCAAAAGATTCGTACCTCATACGAATCTATTTGGCCAAAGCTGCGTACAAATCATACATTATTATGTGGTGGTTTCGCACACTAATAAAGAACGTACGGTTGTTAAAGGTACGAAACTTATGTGAACACGTACGCATGAGCGTACAAATTGCGTACGAATCCTCAGCGTACTATTGTCTAGCGATTGCGTAATACGGCAGAGCGAAGTTTTACAAATGGCATCCAGGCATTCTTCAACATTTAGCTGTGGAGAGTTTAAATTCATAATCCGGCTGATGGACTAGCAGGATTACGATGGCACACACCGACACCCGAACTAGCAGGTGATCCAAGGCTTGCGGCCAACTATTACGAATTCTACCAGTAGAAGCTGCGGCTACATGTCCTTTGGCACTGCTGGCCTGTGCCACCTTCTTCTTTCTTTTGGAGCTCGAGTTCTGGCTGGAAGTGGAACCCTTTTACTTTTTCATACCAGACATTTTCACTTGACTGTGGCCTTGTAGGTCTTTGTCTCTCTCCATGTCTCTCTCCCTATCTCTCTCCCTGCCTGATTAATATTGCTTGCCCTGTACTGGCCCTGCACTGGCCCTGATATGTGTATTATTATGGATGCCTAGAACAACACCACAATTTCCAGAAAACAGTTCTCTGTCTTTCACAACTTCACAGTGCTTCTGCTCGTCTCAGCAGTCTCAGCACAACTGATGTCACAGGCTTACCGAGCCTATGGGCCAATCAGAGGAAGCCTTTCCCACTAGGTCAGGTGACCGCTTTCTTCCCGGGCTTTTTGCCGCACGAATAAAGAACTTACCGTAAAAGTTTGCTAATTAACTGAATTCGTATGCATCAGCATATAAAGTAACTCACACGTAGCATTAGGTACAATTTATCGGACAAGTACTTAGCAAATGCGTACAAATCTTTAAGAACATTTTTGGATCTAACGGAGCAAATCTAAAAAAATCCGGATTCGCTTCGGAGTGGAAAATATGTAAGATTCGATACGAATCTACGGAGCGGCAAATCAATTTGCTCATCTCTACATATTAGGTATTGCCACGTCCATAACGATCTGCTCTATAAAAATATCACATGATCTTCCCTGTCAGATGAACATTGTAAAAAACTAAAAACAGTGCCAGAACAGCCATTTTTTGGTTACCTTGCCTCACAAAAAGGCCTCTTGCACACAGCCATTGTGCGGCCGTTCCATGCATTGGGCACCGCAATTTGTGGTCCTCAATGCACAGGCTCCATCCGTGCGGCAACTGCAATGGATCCAGACCCATTCAACTTGAATGAGTCCGTGATCCGTTTGCACCAAAAAAACAAGTTCTATTTTTTTGCGGTGCGGAGTGCACTCCGTAGTGCTTCTGTGGGGTTTGTGACTCTGTTCCGTACTGAAGCTTCAGAGATGCGGGGAGCACACAGCTAGTGCCCGCACATTGCGGACCTGCTGTTTGAGGGCTGCAATACGGGTCATGGTCGGCAACGGCTGTGTGCATGAGGCCAAGGAGTAATATATATACACACAATGCACAACTACCTCTAGCAAAAGATTTATATACTGCAAGAGTAACCCTAATATTTATATATATATATATATATATATATATATATATATATATATATAGTGGCAGTGCTGCTGCTAGAGGGCCATATGAGGGCCATAAAATGGTGTGTCTCACCCAGAGGAAGCTGGATGAGAAGAAGAAAGGCTGGGAAAATAGTGTTTTTCCTCAGTGTGTGTATCAGCCTTGCTGTTAATGAGAGGTAATTATCAGCCAGCTGAGGAGCTCAGGTAAAGGTAGACTGGGCTTCTCAATCAGGGCTCCCCCTCTGGGGAAGGAGCAGGCTGTGAGAAGGCCTGTGGGAGCCGGGACCCTCTACCCTGTGTGGGGCAAGCACTGTGGTGTGTTTTGGGGAGCTGGGTAGTAGACCCAGATCCCGATAGAGAGGGACAATATTGTGTAGTCAGTGGCCAGACGGCTGAGAATTTGTGTTTGAGTTGTTTGGATTGCTGTAAAAGTGACAATAAAAGCTGGCAGTTTGCACCCGAATCTGCAGTGTTGGAGTGGCTTCTTGAGGTGTGCCAACGGCGATCCTGGAGAGCTAAGTGACCCCCGAGTTGTCACATATGGTGGAGGATGCGGGCATGAAAATGGCACACAAAGCTGGCTGCAGCAGAGCTTAAAGGGCCAGGAGCCTATTGTGGAAAATCTGTGTTTGCAAGGATCTGCTGTGTGGAGCTTAAAGGGCCAGAAGCCCAATTTAAAGAGACTGTGATCTCTGCTGATGAGACTGTGATGTCTGCGGTGCAAAGGAAATGTGAATGCTGAGTTTCTCTACAGAGAGAGAGAGACACCAGAGGTGGTGGTCTCTGATTAAAGTGGACTTGTTTGCTGAAAAGTCTGTTGCCATGGGTGGTTGTGGCGAATAAAGCAGCAGGAGAACATGGCCACAATGATTGGTTATAGCAAAAGTGAAATGGGGTTTGATGCAGAGCGGGAGGCTTTGGAGGCGCAACTGCAGTTGGCCCTGGAGAGAAAGTCTTCAATGCTTAGTGGACACTTTTGTGAAGGTCCAAAATGTCGGTGATATGCCTGGAGTTCCAGAGGAAAAGGTGATGTGTGCTGTTGCTAAGGGCAACCAACGGGAGCAAAATGAGATGGAGTGAGGTTCGGCTCTCAGGAGTTCATATGTTCCCTGCCAATGTGTACAGAGTCCTAGAGAGGATGTGCGGAGGTGCCATAATGTCGTAGCTGGAAGCAACCAACCACTAAAATGTGCAGGTGTCAAGCAACAGAGAGAGTGCTGCTGGAGATGCCGTCAAGTGGGAAAGTGTGCACCTGATTGTCCTTTGGTCAGAAGGCCAGAGGAATTGCAGAGGAAGACATGCAAGTTGCTGGTGGGTGGAATCGCACTATGGGTTAAGCTGGATTGTCGCCAAAGAGTGTCACAGGTACTTGCAGAGGTACTGTTGTTCGTTAAGACGGGTCCAGAGACTGGTAAGACTGTATTTCTTACTTTTGTGAGTGATTATGGAACTGTACAACATGAACTGTTAAAGTCTGCTGAGCTTAGAGCGGAGTTCAGACTGGGCAGAGACTTATTTCTGGCAATTGTGGGAAGGAGACAAGGTCCCAGATCAGATTGAGTGTTCTGCTCCGCTACCTAAAAGGGAAAAGCCAAAGGACTGTCAGCCAAAAGTCTGTGAGGTGATGGTGGGTGGAGACTTGCTAATGGACAGTCTGAATTGTGACCAAGTGCAACCAGAGAAGTTGCTGGGAAAGAGTTCTGAGTGTGGTGAGACCATGCTGGTTTCTGTGGAGACTGTGCAACATGGACTTAAAAAGTCTAATGGACTCATGGACAACAATGGGTTAAATGAAAAGGTGTCTGAGGAAAAAGACACACAAGTGTTATGTGGAGAGGGGCGTGGCCTGGCTGCAGAAGGAGATGGCTGCGTGAGAACTGAGCTCCTGCACTGAAGCAGCTAATATCAGCATTAACTGGGATTACAGCTACTTCTCCTGCTCCACACTGATTTCGGGATCCCATGATGACCAGAGGGAAAAGAGGGATCAAGTCCCAGAGTAAACTGGACTTCTTCGATCCGGACAGAGACAAGATTGGAGCGGTGGGCGGACGCAACACTCATCCATCCAGCTCTAACCCTCCATGTCCATCCTCCTCAGGAGAGACCTTGCCGAGAGAGGGAGATATAAATGATCCTAGAGACTTACCCAGACGATCGGGACGCCATACACCTAGTCCGGACAGATCCCCTGTACGTGCCAGGCCCGAACCTGAAAATGGCGTGAAAAACGCTCAACGCGGAGGCGCCATCTTGGACTTCTCCCTCAGCTAGCCCAGCTAAACAGAAGCAGCGTATGCAGGATGCTGAGGAAGACCAGGAGGTATGCAATATATATCTGCGATCTCCGGCAGGACTTAATGAATATCTAGCTGCGATACCTACCTCTGATGCCCCTGCCTCGGGCTCCATGATAAAAGAAATGTTGCTGGCGTTTAATGCTTCATTTCAGTGAAATATTGCGCAACTATTATCACCCTTGCAAAGATCAGTGACTGAGGTGGGGCATAGAGTCACACATATCGAATCCAAGATGGGTGAATTCGCTGCCTCACATAACCAACTCATTGATAATAGCCAAGTGATGGAGGACGACATAACAGCTAAAGTAATGGACCTGGAGGACCGCTCCAGGAGAAATAACCTTAAATTCAGGGGAATCCCCGAAGACATTGACCAGAAACATCTGGTCTCATACATACAGGGGTTACTTAAGCTTCTTTTGCCTGACAGTTCTCCGCTCGACCTCACTTTGGACCAGGGTGGTGAAACCCAAACACTTAGCAGACACCATACCGCGAGACGTCTTAGCCAGAGTCCATTATTACCACATCAAAGATGAGATTATGACTGTCTCCCGCAAGCTGAAAGAGCTGCCTGATCCGTATCAAACAGTTAAGATCTTTGCAGATCTCTCAGTCACCACTTTGAGACTCAGACGGCAATTACTACCCATCACATCTACTTTAAGGGAGCATAATGTTCCCTACAGATGGGGATTTCCAGTGAAAATTATCCTCACTCGCAACAAAGTGAACTATGTGATAGTCATCTTGACACCCATCTTGAAAAGTTTTCCCCTATCCCATATACTAATGTGTCACAAACAGGAAGTTAATATCACCAACAATTCCCATTTTATTTAGGTGTATCCATATAAATGGCCCACCCTGTATGTGTACATATATATATATATATATATATATATATATATATATATACAGTGCAGACCAAAAGTTTGGACACACCTTCTCATTCAAAGAGTTTTCTGTATTTTCATGACTATGAAAATTGTAGATTCACAGTGAAGGCATCAAAACTATGAATTAACACATGTGGAATTATATACTTAACAAAAAAGTGTGAAACAACTGAAAATATGTCTTATATTCTAGGTTCTTCAAAGTAGCCACCTTTTGCTTTGATTACTGCTTTGCACACTCTTGGCATTCTCTTGATGAGCTTCAAGAGGTAGTCACCTGAAATGGTTTTCACTTCACAGGTGTGCCCTGTCAGGTTTAATAACTGGGATTTCTTGCCTTATAAATGGGGTTGGGACCATGAGTTGTGTTGGGCAGAAGTCAGGTGGATACACAGCTGATAGTCCTACTGAATAGACTGTTATAATTTGTATTATGGCAAGTAAAAAGCAGCTAAGTAAAGAAAAACGAGTGGCCATCATTACTTTAAGAAATGAAGGTCAGTCAGTCCGAAAAATTGGAACATTTCAGGTGACTACCTCTTGAAACTCATCAAGAGAATGCCAAGAGTGTGCAAAGCAGTAATCAAAGCAAAAGGTGGCTACTTTGAAGAACGTAGAATATAAGACATATTTTCAGTTGTTTCACACTTTTTTGTTAAGTATATAATTCCACATGTGTTAATTCATAGTTTTGATGCCTTACAGAAAACTCTTTGAAGGAGAAGGTGTGTCCAAACTTTTGGTCTGTACTGTATATATATATATATATATATATATATATATATATATATAATAGAGAGAGAGAGAACCTGTCAACATGTAATCTGCAGGCAGTGTGTTATAGAGCAGAAGGAGCTGAGCAGATTATATATAAAGAGAACCTGTCACTACTGTTGAGCGAACCCAAACTGTAAAGTTCAGGTCCGTACCGAACTTTGCGAGTTCGGGCAGCCGGACCCGAACCCGAACTTTGAAAATGAAAGGCTGCAGCCAATCAACAAGCTTTTAAGCTGTGGGCACTTAGAAGCCATCACAGCCATGCCTAGTAATGGCATGGCTGTGAATGGCCAATGCATCATGTGACCCAGCTTCTATTTAAGCTGGATCACATGTAGCACTGCCCATCAGCTCTGAGAAGTGCAGGGACAGGAAGCAGGCAGCTGATGTGAGGGAAAGTGTTAGGAATCTGGCTATTTATTCTGTGGGTGACCTACAGTGTATATATAGTGATTATTTGTGGGTGCAATACACCAGCTTTCCACCCCTGACACAGAAATATAATAATTAATCTGGCAGTTAATTTTGTGGGTGACATATTGACGTTTTTGCTAAGACATACAGCTGTACTGCATATGTGGCAGGGAAATTAGTACAGTTAATTCATCTGCTAGTCCGGTAGGTGACATATTCACGTTTTTGCTAAGAGATTACACCTGTACTGCATACGTGACAGGGATATTACATAGTAACATAGTAACATAGTTTATGAGGCCGAAAAAAGACACCTGTCCATCCAGTTCGGCCTGTTTTCCTACAAGTTGATCCAGAGGAAGGCAAAAACCCCTGTGAGATAGAAGCCAATTTTCCAAACTTTAGGGGAAAAAATTCCTTCCCGACTCCAATCAGGCAATCAGAATTACTCCCTGGATCAATGACCCCTCTCTAGTAACTATAACATGTAATATTATTACCCTCCAAAAATACATCCAGGCCTCTCTTGAACTCTTTTAGTAAACTTACCATCACCACCTCCTCAGGCAGAGAGTTCCATAGTCTCACTGCTCTTACCATAAAGAATCCTCTTCTATGTTTGTGTACAAACCTTCTTTCCTCCAGACGCAGAGGATGTCCCCTCGTCACAGTCACAGTCCTGGGGATAAATAGATCATGGGAGAGATCTCTGTACTGACCCCTGATATATTTATACATAGTTATTACATCTCCCCTCAGTCATCTTTTTTTCTAAAGTGAATAAGCCTAATTTTGATAATCTTTCTGGGTACTGTAGTCCACTCATTTCAGTTATTTCTTTAGTTGCCCTCCTTTGAACCCTCTCCAGCTCTGATATTAATACAGTTAATCCGTACTGCATACATGACAGGGATATTAATAGAGTTAATCAGTCTGATAGTCTGGCAGGTGACATATTCACATTTTTGCTAAGAGATTACACCTGTACTGCATACGTCATAGGGAAATTAATACAGTTAATCCGTCTGCTAGTCCGGCAGGTGACATATTCACTTTTTTGCTTAGAGATTACACCTGTACTGCATACGTGATAGGGAAATTAATACAGTTAATCTGTCTGCTAGTCCGGCAGGTGACATATTCACGTTTTTGCTAAGACATACAGCTGTACTGCATACATGACAGGGAAATTAATATAGTTAATCTGACTGTTCATTCGGCCGGTGACATATTCCCATTTTTGGTTAGAGGTACACCTGCACTGCATATCCAGGCGAGACATCCCTCCCCTGCACGAACAAGTGGCAGACAAAATCAGGTGTGCACTACGCAACGCCATCTGTGGAAAGATCCACATAACTACTGATACGTGGACCTGTAAACACGGGCAGGAACGTTATATCTCCCTGACTGCACACTGCGTAAATGCAGTGGCGGCTGGGCCTGAGGCGGATAGCAGTTTGACGCATGTCCTACCGCCACCGAGGATTGCAGAACATCTCTCGTTGCTGCCTGTTGCCTCCTACTCCTACTCCGCTTCCTCCTCTACCGCCTCCTCATCCGGTCAGCGTAACACCTTCACCACCAACTTCAACAAAGCCAGGGGTAAACGACAGCAGGCTGATTTGAAACTCATCTGTTTGGGGGAAAAACCCCACACCGCACAGGAGCTGTGGACGGGCATGGAACAACAGACCGATGAGTGGTTGGTGCCACTAAGCCTCAAGCCCGGCCTGGTGATGTGCGATAATGTGCAAAATCTTGTAGCAGCTCTGGGGCTAGCCGGTTTGATGCACATTTCTTGCCTGGCGCATGTGCTGAATTTGGTGGTGCAGAGGTTCCTGAAAAATTACCCTGATATCTCAGAGCTGCTGCAGAAAGTGCGAGCCGTCTGTGCTCACTTTCGGCGGTCTCACCCTGCTGCTGCTCGCCTGTCTGTGCTACAGCGTAACTTTGGCCTTCCCGCTCACCTCCTCATATGCAATGTGCCCACAAGGTGGAATTCCACCTTGCACATGCTGGAGAGACTGTGCGAGCAGCAGCAGGCAATAGTAGCGTTTCAGCTGCAGCATGCACGGGTAAATCGCTCTGCGGAACAGCACCACTTCACCGCCAACGAGTGGGCCTCCATGCGGTAGGTGTGTACTGCACCAACATGGCCAGTGCTGATGACGCAGTCCTCAGCATTACTATACCACTTCTATGTCTCCTTGAAAAAATGCTTCAAGCGATGATGGAAGAGGATGTGGCACAGGAGGAAGAGGAGGAGGAAGAGGGATCATTTCCACAGTTATCAGGTCAGTCTTTCACAAGTGTATGTATATAAAGAGATAGCGATCAGTTGCAACCCCAAACCGACTTGAATGAAACTCATTGTGACCAAGAACTGCACAATCAATTAGCCCCCAGCTGCCTTTTATTTAATAATGTAGAATGCACTGTATAGTCTGTCTTCACTGTTAATGGCCATGCGGTACTAAAAACTAACTATGCAAGGCTGCTGAGGGCTAATTGACCACACTGTTCTTGACCACTGTATGGCCATAATCCTACCACGTGCAGCGTCAGGTCATAGTGTGCGCCGCCAGGGAAGGGAGCAGAGCGCGGACCGGAGGGCAGCCGCAGCGCAGAACAGGTAAGTAAGGTTTTTTATTTTAATCCTATGTGGCTGGGTGGGCTGATCTGAGGTCTGATGGGGGTCCCTAAATACAAGTGAGCGCTTCCATAATGGAAGCGCTCACTTGTATTCGCCTGATAGTAGGCAAGGTCATCCTTGCTGGGCCCCCCTGAGTCACTGGGCCCGGAGCCGTCGCCCCCCATTTCCCCCCGGTAGCTACGCCACTGAGTCACTTGATTACAGCAGCAGCGTACAGGTCACTGGTTGCTGTGACTGGAGTCTGGCTTAGGCCAAAGAGGCAACAACACAGCAGGACATGGCATCAGGGCTCCTCCAGGCTCCTCTCCGAAAACCCAGCAGGGCAGGCGGGACCACTCCACACACCGCCCCTCTCTCCCACCTATTTTATGTCCAGCCTGCTAGGGCTGCGTCTCAGTCACTGATGTCACTAAGCCAACGAATTGAGCGCAGCCCTGGCCTGGCCTGATGTATTGTGCCTTGCTGGCTGTCAGCAGGCGCAACAGTCTTGCAAGCATGTAGCAATCAGCTGTGCTGAAGCTCTCAGAACAGGATCGCAGCATCGGATGGGGGTATGTGCAGCAGGCATGCTTAGTCCTTGTGAGCAGGCCATCCATTCTTGCCAGTCCTCATCTTCTTGGCTGCACGGCCGCCTGCGCCCCCTGAGTGCTGCAAAAGTCTGGCTGCACCCGGGGCACATATCCTCACCCCCCCACTCCTCACTTCTCACTACGCCCCTGGTATCCGAGCCAGTCACTTACCATGTGTGGAGGAGGATCTGGAACTTAGGCACTCCAGTCGCTCGTCTACCCTGTACGGGATCCTGAACAATACTGTTCCCACTGTGTGACGCAGGGGGCAGTGTCATCCACACGACCCGCCCCTTCCAGATCCCGGGCGGGGACAAGTGCCATGCGGAAGCACGCCTTGCCCTGCCTGTGTGCGCGGGGTTCCAGTACTTCACTCCGCCAGGCCCTGAGCGTTCACTTCTGGCCGGGGCTTCTTCACACAGTGAGCGAAAAAGTCATTACACTGCCTGCATGTCCCGGCTGATGGTAAGCCGGGACATGCAGGCAGCCGCCCGGGACAGCAAGACAGCGGTGAAAAACCGGGACTGTCCCACTGGATCCGGGATTGTTGGGACCTATGAGAAGGTCCACCCATTACACTTTTTATTTTACCTACCTTCTACCTCTGGAAGTTGGGCTGGTGGTGTTGGAGGGGCAGGTGGGGTCCTCTCTCGCTGTTGAGGAGGGTGAGAGGGGCTCCTCTGTGGTGCAGCAGCTGTCAAAAAACATTAAAAAATGTCATTACATTCAACTCTAATGAACACTTGCAACTTCTGATGTTGATATATGTGAATTATTTTGGGCTGGATCCCATTCCTAATCACTAGTGCTCTTATATCACTGCAGCTGCACTTCCACGTAGCCTGGATTAAAAATAAATTAAATATGTTTACACTTACTAGAAGCTGAAGGTACTGTAGGGGCCGTCCGGGCATGACGCTGACGGTGACGTTGGTGATGCTGTCATTGACGTTGCTCTGCAATATAAATCCGTACACAATTGTTATGATGACCGTTTTTAATACTAACACTGTATACTACTATGAAGATATTATGGGTGAGAGGAGGGCCATATTCATTTTTTCGTCTAAATGGGTATTTATTGAGATAGATATCGTTATCGCAATAAATTTTTTAATATCGTTAACACGGTGGGAATATTTTTGATATCGCCCACTCACATTAGCTGCAGCATGAGCATGTCTTTGAGTCTGTATGTAGGAGAAGGAAGCGCTAACTATGAAGGGGCATATATCTAAGGGTACTTTCTTTCACACTAGCGCATTTGCCTGACACAAACGGGAGAACGACCAGCCCCATTAATAATAATGGGGGACGGCGCTGTCCGGCCGCTATCTGGCAAGGGAATTGGCAGGACAAATACTGCAGAACAGCCTGCAGGATCACCACCACATATGTGAAAGTAGCCAAAGGGAAATTACTGGGAAGGAGCATGTATCTGAGAATACCTTCACTTGTTTGGGTGGAGTTAGAGGCGTGGCCTAGCATGAAAGAAAATTTCTGCAGCGCACTATGCACACCCATGTTGTCTTTCTATACGGTTTTCATTATTGGCATTGGTATATATACAATACAGTACACTCATTTTTTAACATGTTTTTACTTTTCAAATATGTTGTTACTCACCCTGCCGTATCTCTGCGCTGATCTCATTAAGCCGCTCTGGGCACTTAAACTTCAAATCGGACCATTTCCGCTGGATCTGGCCCAGGTCCGTACAGTGTCGAAACGATGACGCAAGCCTCGGATTACCTGCTGCACTCCTTTATATGCTGGTTCGGGTGGCGGTGTGTACCATCGTAATCCTGCCGGTCCATCAGCCGGATCATGTATTTAAGCTCTCCAGAGCTAAATGCTTAGGATCGCCTGGATGCCATTTTGCAAAATTCACTCTGCCTCTGAGGAGTGCAAATCGCGACCTAGCGTCGTGCGTGCCTGCATATTTCTGAGGATTTGTACGCAATTTGTACGCTCATGTGTACGTGTTCACATAAGTAGCGTACCTTTAACAATTATATGTTCATTTTTACTGTGCGAATGTTCGCAAAGCACAACTGAACAACAAATGATTTGTACGACGCTTCGACAGAATAGCTTCGTATTTAGATCGAATCTTTAAAAAATTCGACGAACATTTGGCAAAGCGAATTTTGCATGATTCGTTCATCTCTACAAGCATTCTGTATGTAAGTAACTGCTAGCTGTGCAGCTATGTGCTGAGTAACAGGATGTGGGGGCAGGGCAGCAGAGCTTGTGCTAGTGCATGTGAAATCCACAGGAACGCACTCAGAGATGAAGAGACATGACAAACTGTGAGTGAATCTCATATCAGAGGATTTCTGAGTGCATGTGAAGCAAAGCTGATACCAGTAAACTAACAAGTGCAATTTTATTATGTGCTGCATTACAGTAAGATATGGGGTTATTGATTTTTAGTGCACAAATGTGTCAATAGCCTTTAATGGGGTTCTCTCACTTCAGTAAGTGGCATTTATCATGTAGAGAAAGTTAATACAAGGCACTTACTAATGTATTGTGATTGTCCATATTTCTTCCTTTTCTGGTTGGATTCATTTTTTCATCACATTATACACTGCTCGTTTCCATGGTTACAGACCACCCTGCAATCCAGCAGTGGTGGTCGTGCTTGTACACTATAGGAAAAAACATCAGCCTCTCTGGTGGGAGCGCACATAGGCTAGTGTTTTTTCAATGGGAGAATAGCTCAATTATATGGCATTAGCTACATAGCTACAGTAGATCATGCCACAACTTTTGTTCTGTCACTTTATTACAAATTCAAATAAAAAAAAATCTATTTAATCTCTATGAAATTGAAAAAAAAAAAGAATGTACAAAAGAGGCCCCATAAAAGTCTATGGATGCCATATTCTGGCATGTGCTCGTGTGCATGAATCCTTTTATGCATTCAATATGTATTTATGTTTTGACACATCAGAACAAGTCCTCCTTTTATTTGATCAAACATTAAGTAATCTTATGAAGATATGATATTATTAAATATTGAAGTGTGTTTTTTTTCCTCTTATCTGTAAAGAGATTGTTCATTGACACAGTATGCACAATTAAAGCCCTCACTTGATTCAAATTCAGTGAACCTGCTTTTGATTACTATATGACAAAAAATGTCAATCACAATGATACAAGCTGGAACAGCAACTGGGTGAGAACTTGTACTTTTGTTACCAAACCAGCAGCCGGTGTATATTGGACATTGTTACAAGTTGATAACATCTGCCAACTATTGTTTGATCAGGGAAAAAATATGCCAAGGTGACAAAAGTGTGCTGCCCTGTATTTCAGGGACCTTCATTAAAAATTCAAGACTTCTCGTACAGGCCCAGAAGGTCCTCTTGTTCTCTCAGGATACAAAGGAGAGAGACAACTTCACAAGCTGTCAAGAACAATATCCATTCATGTTTAGTGTTCAGATCCACTGAGTAATCTTCTCTTCCACATTTGTTTAACGATAAAGGATTGGGGTACATTTAATTGGGACAACAATAAAACTGAGAAAAACAACTTTTTCCTGCTATGAGAATGACGTTAGGTGGAAATAAGAGACAGCTGGTAAGAAATTGGGAGGAATTAGAATATTTAGTTCAGTTTTCTTCCTGCTTGTTTGTTTTTTGCCTTTAATAATATATTGATGTGAGCAGCTTGGTCATGCCAAACAAATTTTGCACATACAAAAACAACTGTCGGAACGCAACACATCAATGTGGCAAAGTGCACTCAGGTAGAATGCCTCTTGAGGAGTTTTCCCTGGCAGCCATATTGTTTAGAAGAAAGGGACTATTCAATCTGACAAAACTCATAAATGTTTATTAAACAGTACTCCTGCCAGTCTAAGAACAGCAGCTGTGCTGACTAACAGCATCCTCCCTAATTTACTTTTTAATGATATTGTGCATGCATGAAGTACATGACCACTGAAGATTTAGATTTAAAATCATGTTGCAATATAAAAGTAAATGCATGTTACAAATGTGCAAACTTTATGTTATATTCATTATTCCTTAATTCTTCTTATGATATCTTATAAAGTCAAATTCACACACACAGTTTTAATACATTTAGGCTGCTTTAACACATTTATTTCATTGTTTATTCTGCACTTTTGTTTTGTTGTTTTTTTATTTTTTTGCAGTTAAATGCAAGCAGATGTTACAGTAGCTGCAGGTCTATGGAAAATATGGAAAGCAGGACAGAAAATGCTGTAGCTTTTGATGTCTTTTTAGATATTTTGACAACACCTTCTCTATAAGGCAATTCCATGAAGAAAACGCTAGTAGCAAGACACTTTGGATTTACAGTGCCTTGCGAAAGTATTCGGCCCCCTGGAACTTTTCAACCTTTTGCCACATTTCAGGCTTCAAACAAAAAGATATAACATTTAAAATTTTTGGTGAAGAATCAACAACAAGTGGGTCACAATTGTGAAGTGGAACAAAATATATTGGATCATTTAAACTTTTTTTGTAATAATAAAACTGAAAAGTTGGGTGTGTAAAATTATTCGGCCCATTTACTTTCAGTTCAGAAAACTCACTCCAGAAGTTCATTGAGGATCTCTGAATGATCCAATCTTGTCCTAAATGACTGATGAAGATAAATAGAATCCACCTGTGTGTAATCAAGTCTCCGTATAAATGCACCTGCTCTGTGATAGTCTCAGGGTTCTGTTTAACCCTTTCAACACCGGGCCTGTTTTCACCTTTCTGCCCAGGCCATTTTTTGCAAATCTGACATGTGTCACTTTATGTGGTAATAACTTTGGAACGCTTTTACTCATCCAGGCCATTCTGAGATTGTTTTCTCGTCACATATTGTGCTTCACGACAGTAGTAAATTTTTGGCAACATATTTCATTTTTATTTTTAAAAAAAATACCAAATTCACCAAAAATTTTGAAAAATTTCCAAATTTCAATTTCTCTACTTTCAAAATACATAGTAATACCTCCAAAAATAGTTATTATTTTACATTCCCCATATGTCTACTTTATGTTGGCATCATTTTATAAATGTCATTTTACTTTTTTAGGACGTTAGAGGGCTTAGAAGTTTAGAAGCCATTTTTCAAATTTTCACCAAATTTTCCAAAACCATTTTTTTAAGCACCAATTCAGATATAAAGTGATTTTGAGGGGCTTACATAATAAAACCCACCCATAAATGACCCCTTTTTAGAAACTACACCCCTCAAATTATAAAAAAACTGCTGTTACAAACTTTGTTAACCCTTGAGGTGTTCCACAAGAAATAAAGGAAAATGGAGGTGAAATTTCAAAATTTCACTTTTTTGGTAGATTATTCATGTTAATAATTTTTTTCTTGCAACAAAGCAAGGGTTAACAGCAAACTAAATCTCAATATACATTGCTCTGATTCTGCAGTTTACAGAAATACCCCATATGTGGTGGTAAACGTCTCTATGGGTTTGTGGCAGTGGTCAGAAGGAAAGGAGCGCCATATGGATTTTGCTAAAATGGTTTTTAGGCACCATTTTGTAATTGAGAGACCCTGACGTACCCCTACAGTGGAAACCCTCAAAAAGTGACCCCATTTTGGAAACTACACTCTTGAAAGAATATATTAAGGGGGGTACTGGCCACTTTGACCCCCTAAGTGTTTTACGGAATTTGGAAACACTTGGCTATGAAAATAAAAAGTTTCATTTCTTCCAATAAAATGTTGCTTTAGCCCAAAATTTTTTTCATTTTCACAAGGGGTAACAGGAGAAAGGCACCCCATAATTTGTTACCCATTTTCTCCTGAATACGGAAACAACCCATATGTGGTGGTAAACTGCTGTGGGGGCATATGGCAGGACTTAGAATGGAAGGAGCGCCATATGGATTTTGCAGCACAGATTTTGATGGATTGGTTTGCGGGAGCCATTGATTTTTATTTTTTTGAGGGTTCATTTTTTGCGGGATGAGCTGATGTTTTCATTGGTACCATTTTGGGGTACATAAGACTTTCTGATCGCTTTGTATTACACTTTTTGTGAGTCAAGGTGAAAAAAAAATAGCTGTTTTGGCATGGTTTTTTAAAAAATGTTTTTTTACAGCATTCACCAGCGGGGGCAAATCATGTGATATTTTTATAGAGCAGATACCCAATATGTCTAACATTTTTATTTTTGGAAAGTTTTATTCACTTTTTTTTTTTTACTTTATTTAACTTTTGGGGTCTGATCCCCTTTACAATGCATACAATACTTCTGTATTGTAATGCATTGGCTGTAAGTGTATTACTCAATGTAATACACTTACAGCCTGCTTCCTGTGCGATCCAGGGGGCTGGATCGCACAGGCACGCAGGGATAGCAGCCACGATGCCTAAGGAAGGTATCGGGCTGCTATCTAAGCCCCCCCCCGCTCGCCATCGTGACATGCCGCATGCCTCATGTGCCGCAGTCAGCGCTGACCGCGGCACATGAAGGGTTAATGCGCCGGCATCAGTGTTTTCACCGATGCTGGCGCATTCAGCAGGGGTCCGGCACCTGGGCACAGCCGGACCCCTGCCACTGATCAGGCGGGCGCAGCTCCTGCACCCACCCGATCAGCACGCCATACATGTACGGCGCTGGGTGGCAACTCACGTCCCGCAGCGCTGTACATGTACGGCGCTGGGCGAGAAGGGGTTAAAGCACAGAGAGCATCATGAAGACCAAGGAACACACCAGGCAGGTCCGTGATACTGTTGTGGAGAAGTTTAAAGCTGGATTTGGATACCAAAAAGATTTCCCAAGCTTTAAACATCCCAAGGAGCACTGTGCAAGCGATCATATTGAAATGGAAGTAGTATCAGACCACTGCAAATCTACCAAGACCCGGCCGTCCTTCTAAACTTTCATCTCAAACAAGGAGAAGACTGATCAGAGATGCAGCCAAGAGGCCCATGATCACTCTGGATGAACTGCAGAGATCTACAGCTGAGGTGGGAGAGTCTGTCAATAGGACAACAATCAGCCGAACACTTCACAAATCTGGCCTTTATGGAAGAGTGGCAAGAAGAAAGCCATTTCTCTAAGATATCCATAAAAAGTCTGGTTTACAGTTTGCCACAAGCCACCTGGGAGACACACCAAACATGTGGAAGAAGGTGCTCAGGTGGTCAGATAAAACCAAAATCCAACTTTTTGGAAACAATGCAAAACGATATGTTTGGCGTACAAGCAACACAGCTCATCACCCTGAACAAACATGGTGGTGGCAGCATCATGGTTTGGGCCTGCTTTTCATCAGCAGGGACAGGAAAGATGGTTAAAATTGATGGAAAGATGGATGGAGCCAAATACAGGATCATTCTGGATGAAAACCTGTTGGAGTCTGCAAAAGACCTGAGACTAGGAACGAGATTTATCTTCCAACAAGACAATGATCCCTAACATAAAGCAAAATCTACAATGGAATGGTTCAAAAATAAACGTATCCAGGTCTTAGAATGGCCAAGTCAAAGTCCAGACCTGAATCCAATTGAGAATATGTGGAAAGAGCTGAAAACTGCTGTTCACAAACGCTCTCCATCCAACCTCAAAGAGCTCGAGCTGTTTTGCAAGGAAGAATGGGCAAGAATTTCAGTCTCTAGATGTGCAAAACTGATAGAGACATACAGCTGTAATCGCAGCAAAAGGTGGCGCAACAAAGTATTAATGCAAGGGGGCCGAATAATTTTACACGTACCACTTTTCAGTTTTATTATTACAAAAAAAGTTTAAATGAACCAATAAATTTCGTTCCACCTCACAATTTTGACCCACTTGTTGTTGATTCTTCAACAAAAATTTAAAATGTTATATCTTTTTGTTTGAAGCCTGAAATGTGGCAAAAGGTTGAAAAGTTCCAGGGGGCCAAATACTTTCGCAAGGCACTGTATTAATCCTGAAGATGTTGTAAACTTAAACAAGCTGTCTAGACTTTCACCAGATTTATTTGGATAAACCTGGTACAGGGATACAGTTTTCTCTGGCTCTATCCCATCTACTGTTTGGCATACTTTGAGAAAGATTTCTACACATTGTGTTGCAATTTTGGCACAAAATGACACATCTTAGGACACACCCCTTCCCTACAAACCCCATCCTATTTCAGCTAAGACACAACTTTGTTTATTATTTATTATAATTTTTTTTTTTTTGCATATTTGAGGTTAGTGCTTTTTCTCTATACACCCACAGTACTAGTTATGATAGTGTGCGTGCTGGGCCACAGCGATGCTGAAACAAAAAAGGCCATCCCCAAACCTTTCCCACAAGTTAGAAGAATACAATTGTCCAAAATGTCTTTGTATGCTGAAGCATTATGATTTCCCTTCATTAGAATTAAGGGGGTTATACAAACCCCTGAAAAACAACCCCATAACTTTTTCCTTCCTCCACTATACTTTACAGTTGTCAAAATACAATCAGGCAGGTAACGATCTTCTGGCATTCGCCAAACCCATAATCCATCAGACTGCCAGGTAGAGAAGTGTGATTCACCATAGAAGATGCTTCTACAGTGATGGTGTGATTATGCAGTAGAGCTTGTGGGTTTCTCCTATCTCTTATATACATATTTATACATTATAATGGTGGCACACATATCTCTCTCATTTTATACTTTGTAATATAGCATCTATGTTATTTAAATTAATTGTTGCAATATGTGGATCCTGATATCTCTTTTTACTGCAATTTCCATATATGATTAAGCACTATCTTATGTCCTCGATGGGGATAATGAGGCACGCTTCTATTATGGAATAGTTGCGGAGACTTTGGTTGCGATCATGTGACTGGTCTATCACGTGTCCGTTCCACCGTGTTACACATCAGAAGATGGGCATTTAGTAAAGGGCGATTAGACTAGCGTGCGCAGGCGCATTGATACTTGTACCACGCCTAGACTACACTGGAGTCCCATGCTGATAAGTTTTCTTTTCTAATGACTATAATA
>ONZH01005833.1:0-24843 GCA_900303285.1 Rhinella marina | reverse complement strand
GCCCCCCTCTCACATCCATTCATAGTAGTATGTGTTAGTATTAACCCTTAGGATACCAGCATGTGCGGCGGGCGTCATGGCTGGCAAGTCTCTGCTGTTTCTAACAGCAGAGATTGCGGTTACTTACCGCCATCAGCGGTTCCCTCTTCAGCAATTAGATGCTGTGATGACATGAGATCACGGCATCTAGTAGTGCAAAAACCCGGAAGCGTACGCTTCTGGGTGGTGTACAGACACCCCATGTGGTCAAATGGGGTCTCTGTACCCAATCTGAAAGCTGTAAACCTCGCTGATGAGGTTTACAGCTTTCAAAGTGCAATTCTTATTCTGGCCACTAGATGGCAGGCCAGGATAAGAAATGAGCAAATTCGGTTTTTAATTTAATATTAAAAACCCCTGATTGCGAAAATACAACATGTAACTGTTGTATTTTCGCTCTGGCTGCCTCTTAGCAGGGGTTAACGCGCTGTGGCTGGATCCGTGGCCTGCCCCATTACAGTAAATGGGGCCGGCACGCTGTTCTGGCCCCACACGTGTACCTGCTGCAGCACGGATCCGGAGGGACCCTTCACCCACCGGATCCGGGCTGCTGCTAGTGTAGAAGTAGCCTTAGGCCATTATTTTATGATTTTTGACAGGTGCTGCACCACAGAGGAGCCGCTCTCACTGTCCTCCACCCCAGCAAGAGAGGACCCCACCTGCCCCTCCAACACCACCAGCCCAACTACCAGAGGTAGAAGGTAGGTAAAATAAAAAGTCTAATGGGTGGACCTTCTGTCTTCAAAATATGAGCTAAATGTATGTTTTATCTTTTGTAGCTCCAACCGACAGGGAGCAGTTTTCCCCTGGACCATGGGAAGACCACGCCATATGGGTGTCCAGTAAGTACTACAAACCAAAAAAAGGCTCAGTCAGTACAGAATAAATGTCACTGAATAAGTCGCTCCAGTACATGTACCAAATATATAATGACATTCAATTGATAACGTATTCTGATCCAGGTGCTGGTTAAAGTTGAGATTTTTTTTTGTGGGACAACCACTTTAATTGATCATACAAACTAAGTACATAACTGTTTCCACCTGTTTCCACCCCTACAGACATCCCCACTGACTTCGAAGTGGAGGCTGCATTACGGCGCTTTTCAGGGGCGGACACAGACAGCAGAGGGCCTCAGTGCAAGGAATGTACCTGGGCCCCCCTCCCAGACATAACCCCCTCGGACATTTCATACTCCACTGCTCTCCCTTACCCTGGGCTGTTTTGTTTATATTTAACACTGCTAAGCGGAGTCGTCACTGGCACTGATGGGCGGCTTTACAGGCTATGGCGGCGGTAAGGTCTGTCCATTAGTGCCGGTGACGTCTCCGGGCTCACTGCTAGGCGGAAGTCCCCCCCATAGTACCGCCAGTGGTAATAAGGCTCCCTACAGTACCCTAAGTACTTATATGGCCCCCCTATAGGGCACCGCTAATAGAAATAATGCCAATCTATAAAGCACTCCTATGGAGCCCTCAGTAGTAATACCCCCACTACTGCCCACAGTATTTATAATGTTCCCTGCAGTGGCCCCTGTAATTATACCTCCTGCCGTACCCCCTAGAGTTATAATATTCTCTGTAGTGCCCCTATAAATTATAATGCTTGTCCTCTCCCTCCAGTCTTCTATGCCATGTAGTCCCATGTAAATAACACAAGTCCTCTCCCACCAGTTTTCTATATAATACAGTCCCATGTAAATAACCTCTTTTCCTTACAGTCTTCTATACCATGCAGTCCCATGTAAATAACATCGCTCCACTCCCTCCAGTCTTTTATACCATGTAGTCACATGTAAATAATACCAGACCTCTCTCACCAGTCTTCTATACAATACAGTCCCATGTAAATAGCATCACTCCTGAAAAATAGCATCACTCCTGAACCTGCTGCACAGGCGGTATGTCCACCCCTGCTTTGGGTCCAGGCTCCACGCTGCCTCTTGGCTCATTCGTGGCCTGTAGCTGGAGCTGCAAGAGCTGCAGGATATGATGGCCCGACGTCGGCAAAGGCCGGCGTAATCTTATTTTTTTGTTCCTTTCTTTTGTTTATTATATTATTTATTTGTTAAAAATGTTTTTATATTACTAAAATATTCTTGAAAAACCTGTGTTTTGTTAAACCTTTAACACCTTCCTGATCCTGACATAGTGTGAAGAAGACGTTTTTTTTCCTATGGACATTTTCCCATATTATTGAACACAGCGGTGTCTGCGGCCGAAGTATTACTAAATTACACACACTCCTGTTCACTGATTACAATTGACAGACAGTAAAATAAAAAAGGCTTGGCTTGTTTGGGCAACAAGCCTGTACATTCTACCTTAACATAGGCAGTGAAAATTATATATGAGCTTTTTATGGCTGCCCTGGCCAGTAGTAGTATAAAAAAATAAATACAACAAACTGTGGTGGTGCATAACAATGTCCGCTAATATAACTTGTAACGGGAGGCAGAGGCAGTGTAAAAAATTATTATTATTATTTTTTAAATATATATAAGACATATATATTTACATTTTTATTTTTTTTTAGGGGGGGCTAAAGGCTGAGGCTCCAAAACAAACTTAACAATACTAAATAGAACTATTAGTAACGTTAACTAACAACAGCTACTCTCCTACTAAGCGTAGAAAATGGAGGCGGAGGTAGACAACAGTGTTTGGTTTTCAAAAGGGTTTTGGACACTTTGGATTCGCACAGTCCATGACATGACACAAGACGTTTGGCAGTAAAATTATGGGCCGGCTGACAGCAACAGTGGGAAGACACTCAGACTATTCTGCCCTGCAAGGCCTGATCTAATCACCACCAGCATCAGCAAGAGGAGTATGAAATTTGGATGTAATCCAGCCTTTATTCATTTTTATAAAGGTATTTTTTTGAACACTGCCTGGTGACAGTTTTGTCCTTTTGGGTGTCACCAACCCCCTAGCGGCACTAAAAACCCTCTCTTACATGACACTTGAGGCTGGGCAGGAAAGAAGCCCTAGTGCATAGTGGGACAGTTCCGGCACTGTTGTAATCTGCCTGCCCAGAAGTCCAGGGGGTCTGAGAAGAGGCTTTGTGAGCCAGACTGCAGGTACGCCTGAACCTGCTAATTGAGGCGGGTGATCTGGGCCTGCTCACTTGGCTGTAGCTGTTGGGAGCCTGCAAAGAAAAAATCCTGCATCATACTAATTAGGCTTAACTGGCTGCTGCTGGTTGTGGCAGAAGGTGGATGACTTGGCCGGACCTCCTTCTCAGACAAGCTGGCAGCAGGCTGGGGCTGGCTGAAAGCTATGGCCAGGTTACTACATAGCTTCTCCCGCAATGATACTAATTTCTCTTCCCTTTCCTGGGGAGGAAAACAATCCCCCATGTTGGATTGATACCGCGGGTCCAGAAGCATCTCCAGCCAGTATTTGTCAGTCTGCCTTATGTTTAGGATACGCCTGTCAGTGCGTAAGCATGTGAGCATACAACTCGCCATCCTAAAAGGCCACTTCTTTCCATCTCAGCCTCTCTCTGAGAAACTGCTGTGTCCCTGAAAGTCTCATCATCCTTATCCTCCAGCTGTGTCTCCTCCTCCTCCTGGTCATCATCATCCTCATTAAAATCCTCCTCCTCTCCCCCCTCCTCTAACTGAAACTCCTCATCCTCCTCCTGCTCCGTAAGGGAGCCTTGGCGTTGGGGCTCCCCTACAGTGACAGCATGGCGGGCAGACAAATGGCTAGAATTTCCTTCCCCCATTGCCCCCTGCTGCATGAACGTGAACGTCTTTTCCAGCACAAATATTATTGAAATTACGTCGTTCACACCACAGCTGTCCTGGCTGACCAATTTTGTGGCTTCTTCTAAGGGCCTTAGACAGTGCAGGCATCTCGGACAAGCCTCCACTGCCGGAAATCAAAGCCGCACCTGCTCCCTATGGTGGAAGATTCTGGCTGCTGCTGGACAAAATCGTCCACTGCTCTACACTGCTCTAGGAGTTGCTGCAACATATGAAGAGTGGAATTCCACCGGGTCGGCACGTAACCTATTAAGCAGTGTGGCGGAAGACCGTTTTGACGGTGCAGTTCCACCAGAGCGTGGTGAGATACATATGAATGGCTGAAATGAGTGCAGAGCTTCCGTGACTTTGCCAGCACTGTGCGCAGGCCAGTGAATGTTTTTAGAAATCTCTGCACCACTAGATTTAGGACATGTGCCATACAGGGAGCATGCATGAATTGACCTAGGTTCACCACTGCCACTATATTTGTCCCATTGTCACTCACTACCTTGCCCACTTCCAGCTGCCATGGAGTCAGCCAGCGCGCATGTAATGCAGCAAGCGCTGGCCTATGTGGCTGCTACTGCCAAGACAAACTAAGTCTAACACTGCATGGCAGCATTTCACCTGGCACATTAGATATGAAGGAGCGGGGGTAACTCGCTGCCCTGACGCTCCAACAGGCGGACTGCCCGTGGAGGTGGAAGCAGATAGTTGTTGGGTGGTCTGCTGCAATCCTGGCTGGAAAGCCCGTGACGGTGCCAACAGCAATTGACCCGGTTGCTGGGGGGTTCCTGCCTCGCTGCCACTAAATACATTCAGCCAGTGGGCAGTAAAGGACATGTATTGCCCCTGGCCGTAAGCACTGCTCCAGGTGTGCACCATGACATGCACCGTTCTGCAGAGAGACAGCTGCAGGGAGTGTCCAATATTGTCAGCCACGTGGGAGTAAAGGGCGGGGATAGCTTTGTTGTAGAAGTAATGCCAGCTAGGGACCTGCCAGTGTGGCTGAGCGCAAGCCATTAGCTCCCTAAAAGCTGGGCAGTCAACCAGCTGGTAAGGCAGAGACTGCACAGCCAGCAACTTTGTCAGGGGACCATTCAGTTTGTGCACTGCTTCCTGGCCACGGACTTGGCAATAGACGGCTGCCGAATGAGAGGAGGTGGAGAAATGCACACACTGGGCGACCATGAGGTGGATGTACTAGTTACACCCCGGGATGCGGGCTGAGCTATGGCCCTGGATGTGGCCTGCCTGACAGAAGCGACCCCAGGAGAAGTAAACAGCTCTTTAGTATTAATGGGCTTGATGCCGCTTCAAATGGTTGCACACAGCAGTGGTCCCAACATTTGTGGCTTTCCCATGGCTCAATTTCTGTTTACACAAATTACACGTTGCCATACTGCTATCCCCCGGCAGAGTGGTGAAATACTTCCACACACCCGACGGGCACCCTCCACAGCTTGCCAAGCTTGTAGCCCTTGCACGCTTACACCCTGGAGCCGGCCCCACTATATTTGGGGTCTCGCTAGTTCCCAGGGAAGCACTAGCCCTGGGCCTAATTCGCCTCTGCCCTCTGTTGCTGCCTCTACTACTACCACCCTCCTCCTCTGAGATCAAATCCTCCTCACCAGCCCGATCCGTTTCCCAGGTCCTATCTAACACATCAGATTCATCATCAGACTCCTCCACAACACATTTTTCGGAATGCAAATTAGGCCGTTCCCCACCAACCGACAAATCCGGGCAGTCCAAACTCTGACTGCCCTCTAAGAAATCCTCAGGGAGGCTGTCCTCTATAACCGCCGGATTATGCGGTGGGCTTCAGTGGCTTTTTTTTTAATAAATTGCAGAAGGGACACCACTAGGAGGGAACATTGAAGCCCGAGAGGTGGCAGAAAATGACGGGCTTTGCTGGAGTGGAATGGTGGAGCAGGACGAGTCTGACCCCTGGCTACATATGGATACTGTATCAGCAGATGACAGCAGATCATCCGGCTGAGACTGAGATGAGCATACTATCCACTCCACTACCTCATCCACTTTCTCCTCCACTACAATTTTGCGCCTTGGTGGGTTAGCCTGGTGGAACAATGGCCAAGTATTGCGAATACTACTAGTAGATGCTCCGGCTACAGGTCCTTTGGCACTTCTGCCCTTTGCCACCTTCTCCTTTTTTTTAGAGCTTGAGGTCTGGCTGGAACTGGACCCCTTTTGCTTATCCATTCCAGATATTTTTCAATTCACTCTGTGGCCCTGCAGCTGGTCTTTGTCCCTGTATTTCCCTGTCTCTCCCTATCTCTCCCTGTCTCTCTCTCCCTGCCTGATTAATTACTAGCCCTTAACTGGCCCTGCACTTGCCCTGCAGTATCCCTAATATGTGGAATATGGATTCCCAGAGCAATTACACCAAATTTTCATAAAACAGGTCTCAGAACTTAACACACAGTGCTTCTGCTCATCTCAGCAGTCGCAGCAGAAGTGATGCGTCACTGGCTTACCGAGCCTGAGCCAATCAGAGCAAGCCCTGCCCACTAGGTCAGGTGGCCACTTTCTTCCTGGGCTTTTGCGCACGATAAACGAACTAACAGTAAAAGTTCACTAATGAATTGAATTTGTACGCAACAGTGTATACAGTAACTTAGACGTAGCAATAGCGTATAATTTATAGGACAAACTACATAGCGAATGCGTACAAAGCCGAAGCGAATCACCTAATATTCGGATTGACTTCGCAGCTAAAAATTTCCAAGATTCTATACGAATTAACGAATCGGCGAATAGATTTGCTCATCTCTAAACTTAACTAGATGTTAACTGTGGTCATGGTTCTGCCTCAACTGCAAAAGGGAGAAAATTCCTCAACTTGCTGCAGGACCACTTTATGGGCCATTTTATAGAAGATCCCATTAGGCCCCTTTCAGACGACCAAGTATCTCGCTGCAGACTCACAGTGAGGCACCCAGCCTAAACTCTCAGCACTGCCGGGATCAGATAGCATTATATTGATTTATGATGCTATGTAACCCTTAGGCCCCTTTCACACGAGCGAGTTTTCCGCGCGGGTGCGATGCGTGACGTGAACGCATAGCACCCGCACTGAATCCTGACCCATTCATTGCAATAGGTCTGTGTACATGAGCGTTTTTTTCACGCATCACTTCTGCGTTGCGTGAAAATCGCAGCATGTTCTATATTCTGCGTTTTTCACGCAGCCCTGGCCCCATAGAAGTGAATGGGGCTGCGTGAAAAACGCATTGCATCCGCAAGCAAATGCGGATGCAATGCGTTTTTCACTGATGGTTGCTAAGAGCTGTTGTTTGTAAACATTCAGTTTTTTATCACGCGCATGAAAAACGCATCAAAACGCATTGCACCCGCGCGAAAAAAAACTGAACACAATCGCAGACAAAACTCACTGAACTTGCTTGCAAGATGGTGCGAGTTTCCCTGAGTGCACCCTGAACGCATCCGGACCAAATCCGTGACGCTCGTGTGAAAGGGGCCTTACAGTTCTGGAATGTATTAGATGACACTGACAGCATTATGTCAGTGTTACCCAATTGTCTGAAAGGGGCCTTAGGGGTATGTTCTGTTGGATCTGGTAATTTCTAAGGAGGCATAGCTTGTTAAAAATCCACTTGAACTATTAAAAAATAAACTCTGGCTAGGAGGGCAAAAACACAATTTTAAAAAGGTGAATTTCCCCGGATTGATGGGACCATTTCAGGCCCCATTCACACGACCGTATGTATTCCGTGATCCGTATAAAAACAGAACAGAAGACATATGGAAAGTCTTCCGTAGTGTTCCGCATTTTTGCGGAGCCATTGACTTTAATGGGGCTACGAACGTGATTTTGCAGTCAAGTATAGGACATGTTTCATTTTTTTTGCCGGAGAACTTCCGTAATATACGGATGCGGAATGCACACGGTGTGCATTCCGCATTTTATTTTCTCCTAAGGAAAAATGAATGGGTCCGTATGGTTCCGCATCTTATCCGCAAAAATGCGGATAAGATGCGGAAATGTACATACGGTCGTGTGAATGGGGCCTCAGGCATAGACTGGGGCAGCTATTGTCATATAATAGTATGGAGGATAAATGGGATAGATGTCAATCTACACTGGGTAATTATACCACAAAACTTATCCCCTTTAGGTAACAAGTATAAACGACTTAAACCCCACATGGCTTACAGCTACTGTAAAAAGAAGATAAGCTACTGTAAGAAGATAAATCTGTAGTGCCAGGGATGTTAGTACATCCAGTAATCTACTCAGTTGGCTAAATGTGGCTATGGTCCAAGCTAAGGTAACTGTGAACAAGGCTCCAAGTCTAGATGGATTATACCCAAGAGTTCTTAAAGAACTCATTTTAGTTATTGTTATACCCCTGTTCATAATTTTTAGAGATTCTCTAGGGTATGGTACAGTGCCAACTGATATTTCTGCAGATGCCATGAAAAAGATTTTGGCCTACTATTTCAAGTATTTCACTCATAGAGTTTAAAGAGGACCTTTCATGGTTTTACATTAGAGTAGCTAAATACCTTTACTTACAGGAAGCTGATGCTTCCACCCAGCCAGGTTTTTCAAAATAGCGCTCCTGCGCCCCGCTGTGCCCCCCTGTATTTTTTGCGCTCAGTATGCTAATACTGAGCATCGGAACAGGGAGGAGGAGACGCCAGGGTTTCTCAATGGGTGTCTCCTTCTCCCTGGTTGTGCCGCGATCCAATCACATTGGAGAGAGTAACAGCCAGGGGGGAAAAAACTCCTTGGCTGTGACGCTCTCCGATGTGATTGGATCGCGGCACAGCCAGGGAGAAGGAGACGCCCATTGAGAAACCCTGGCGTCTCCTCCTCCCTGTTCCGATGCTCAGTATTAGCATACTGAGCGCGAAAAATACAGGGGGGCACAACGGGGCGCAGGAGCGCTATTTTGAAAAACCTGGCCAGGTGGCAGCATGGAGGGGGTACCCTGCAAGTAAAGGTATTTAGCTACTCTAACTTAAAACCATGAAAGGTCCTCTTTAAACAGTGTTTTCTGGATTTTAAACCATTTGTTGCATCCTTGTATTGCATTTTTTTCACCCCACACCAACACTTTACCTGTCTGGAGATATCTTGTCACAGATTTTAGGCTACTATTTCAGATGTTTTCATCCAGAGATTTAAACAGTACTTTCTGGATTGGAAAAATACGCTTGAACAAGTCCTGCAGCAAGTTACTTGAACTTTCTGGAGATGCCCTATCACAGATTTCGGGCTACTATTTCTCGAATATTCACTCAGAGATTTAAAACACTATCCTCTAGATTGTAAAACGTGCATTGCACGCTTGTATTATGATTCATCCACAACACCAACACTTGAACTGTCTGGAGACACCCTATGATAGATTTTGGCCTACTATTTTAGGTGCTTTCACTCAGAGACTTAAAACAGTAGTCTTTGAATTGTGAAACACGCATTCCACACTTGTATTCCAATATACAAAAATCCCCTTTGGGGAATCCTCGGGTATTGGCTACGCAGGGTACTATTTAATCAAATAATTCTGATTAACAAAAAAACCCGTTTAGGGATCCCCAGTAATTCTTCTTTATATTTTTTATTATGAAACTTTTCTGGGAATGATGCTTTAACCCAACCAGCAAGCGAATATGTGGACACAGTGTTAAGACCATTCGTCATGGCCTTGTAAGCCGTGTACCGGGGTGGGCTCCCGAGCATACAGCGAAGTCACAGACAAGGAAGGAGACTCCAATTCAGATTGACAAAAACAAGATTTGACTAAGTATTTAACGTTTGTGGGAAGGGAATACCCCAAGCATATATACATACACTCAGCTAGAGGCTGAGGCACTTGTGTTACACAGCACGGTGCTCTATCAGTGTGCGCCCAGGCTTCTCCACAGTTTTGCCTATCTGCAGGTTATAGTAACCCAGCAGCTATACCTTTTAATACCCTAATCTCCATGAACAATTCTGTAAGTGTGGTTCAGGAGCGCCGGCGGTATAACACAAACGCTTACAAACTTAACCAATCAACACTAAACCTCAGAAAGAGTATAACCAGTTGTTTGCCACAGTAAACCCCACTTCTGTAGCAAGGTAGCTTGTAGCCTGCAAACCACCTGTCTAATCTTCAGGCTTTTACCCAGTAGCTACTGAATTGGCACCAATAACATAATGCGGTGTGTGCACGGTTACCCACTGTGTCTGCACAGTGGGCCTCAGTTCTTTCACTGACCCGGGTCCGTTGGGTACCTTAACTTTCAGAAGTATCTGGTAGAGAATCTCATCCGGCAACCACGCAATCTCACTGACGCTTCCACTTGTCCTCTCAGCAGGGCTCCTGATGATAGTTCTTCTAGTCTGTAATATTGCAACAGTCTCTGTTCCAGATCTCCTTGCAGAGTCTTGCTCCCCTAGGGAATAGTCTCACTTGTGGATCACACTAGGAAACACAGACAGTAGCTCTTTCTCCTCTGCCTCTTTGCAGCACACTCTCAAGATGGCTGCCACACACTTCTCCAGTCTCAAGCTCCACCTCTGCTGAACAGGATCTCTTGGTCATTGCTCCAGGGAGCTATAGTCTTTCCTGTGGTAAACAGTGACATCTTGTGGCCAAAAATGAAATGTCAGTTTAATAACAACTATATTTACAGGAACACAGAATGGAGGCTGTTCCACCACCTTACAGCCTTACCTTCTTATATAAAGGATACAGGAGATCTAATAACTAAAATCCAAGACATTACATTGACTCCAGATACCTATGTTGCATCCCTGGATGTTGAAGTACTCTACAGCAACATCCAGCACAAATTGGGTCTTCAAGTAATTCAGCACTATTTGAGTACTCGCAGTATTTCCTTCAAAGCACATAATGAATTTGTTTTAACACTATTAAAATTTGTACTCACTCACAATTATTTTTTGTTTCAGAGCACATATTATCACCAAATAAATGGGACCGCGATGGGGACGCCATGTGCACCGACTTATGCTAATTTATTTTTAGGGTGGTGGAAAGACTCTATAGTTTTTTCAGACACCCTAGCACATTACACTAAACATGTCACATATTGGGGTAGATATATTGACGATATTTTGATTTTTTGGGATGGGGGCCTGCCCACTTTCCACAAATTTGTTGAGACACTTAATCACAATGACATTGGGATGCATTTCACTCATGAAATCCACCTTGAAAAAATATGTTTTTTGGATCTACAAATAACAAAGGGTATAGATGGCCGACATCACTGATATATTTCGGAAAGCAACGTCCACAAATAGCTTTCTACATTGGTCCAGTTGGCATCCGGTTCCGTTGAAGAACAGAATTCCAGTGGGCCAATATTTGAGAGCTCGCAGAAACTGTACAACGGAAGAATCCTTTAAAAAGGAATGTGATGAATTGTACTGTAGGCTCCGGGAAAGAGGGTATCCAAGGAAGACCCTGATGAAAGCTTATAATAGAGCTAAGACAACAAATAGAGAAGCCTTTCTTGTAAGTAAGACCAGACAGAAAAAAGAAAATTTAAGGCCAATTACTTACCTACAAGATGTTAATGTTTCAGAGGAAGATGTTACCCAGGGAACCAAGAAACCTTGTAAAAAGATCATAAGATGCATTGGCACTTTTGATAATCAACATCTGGAAATTAAAAGGATTCTAAGACACCATTGGCATATACTTACCTCTGACAGGGACCTCAGGGAGGTGCTTGGTCCGTTCCCTACAGTAACGTACAGAAGAGGTCGTAACTTACGAGATGAACTTCTATATAGTTACTTGCCATTGCAACCTGAAAAAAGAAAAAAGATGGGGCTCAAATTACAAACAGTGGGTTCATATCCATGTGGGAATTGCTCCTTTTGCAGATTTTTACCCAAACTGAAGAAATTCAGAAATCCTGTTGACGGACGGGAGTATGAGATCCAAGACTTTTTCAATTGCCGGAGTCAAGGCGTTGTGTATATAGCCTCCTGTCCGTGCCCTAAACTGTATGTAGGCAAAACAACACAGGAGTTAAGGAGGAGGATATCAGGCCACATCAGTTCAATTAATACCCAGAAGGATACAACCTTATATAGGCATATCACCTATATATACCAGGGTGATATAAGTGTCCTTAAAGGGGTATTCTCATCTTAGACAATGGGAGCATATTGCTAGGATATGCCCCCATTGTCTTATAGGTGCGGGTCCCACCGCTGGGACCCGCACCTATATCCAGAACGGAGCGGGGAGCGCTGCGCCACCACCAGGCGCAGCTCCCCTCTGCGCTCATAGAAATGAATGAGAGCGAAGCGCACAAGTGCGGCCACCGCTCCCATTCATTTCTATGGAGCCGACGTAAGTAGCCGAGCCAGCGCTCGGCTATTTTCGGCGGCCCCATAGAAATGAATGGAGGGCGGCTGCGCATGCGCAGTGCGCCCTCATTCAGTTCGGGAGCTCTGTTCTGGATATAGGTGCGGGTCCCAGCGGTGGGACCCGCACCTATAAGACAATGGGGGCATATCCTAGCGATATGCCCCCATTGTCTAAAATGAGAATGACCCTTTAAGTTCTGGGGCATCGCAAAAATTCAAATGGGACCAAGAAGTGGTAATTTGGATAATAAAATTCTGCAAGAGGAGGCTAGATGGATCCACAGATTAAAATCTATGAGCCCTAACGGACATAACGAAGGGTTCTCATATTCAGCCTTTATCTGAGATGAAAAACCATCCCGGATTCAAATGTAAAGATTGCAGAAGTATAAATATATATACAAAAAGGAAAGGAAAAAACTTTCCAAAAAACGAATGAAGAAAGGATTCCCATCCCTATTATGACATTCCTATGGATAACAGCTATTTTTATGAAGAAAATCGGAAAGGGTTGAGTGCCAGCTATTATACCAATTTGAATAACTGATCTGGTGATGGTTCCTTTATCAGCAGTCAGATTGTGAGTCAAGAAAAAAAGCACAACTACATTTGGCATTAGATTGCTAGTTTAGAGGGTTGATAATACATCCAGAAAAAGCATCTTTGTATCCACTCAGAAGCATGAGACATGGATTATAGTATGAGACAATTCGTCATTTGTTCTTGACAGAGGTAAACCAGGTAGATGTAAAGTATAACATCCTGGCAAGAATCCCTGTTATTTCTCCAAAACGGAACATCATGGGTTAATTCCATCCATAGCGATAAAAAATTAGTGTGGATCGCTTCTAGGCGCTGCTTGGTGCTTGGCCACCAAGCAGCGCCTAGAAGCGATCCACACTAATTTTTTATCGCTATCAAAATACCAAGATCTGCAAACAAGGCAGGAACGGAGGATCGCGGCAGCAGCCTGGACCACTATTGGCATACTGGTTAGCCAAAAATAAACCAGTGAGGCGACTACAAGTAGTTGTGACTCATCACAACTACATCTGGTAAGCACAATTGTGTTATTGAAACCAGACTAATACCCGCAGATACCGCACATGTGGCGCTCCCTCTCTGCTTCTTGTATTTTACACATTAATCCCATCCATGTGATGGATGAGAGATCACGTCAGGGACTCTCATTGGGCATTCCTTCTATCAATCTCAGATTTCCTCTGTGGTTGGTCCATAGGAGAAGAAGGCAATGAATTACGTGTCAATAAATAGGGAAGATGGGCGTCCTGCACGCCATATACCTTTTCCCCTGACCAAGCCGCATGCTGCGGTGAAACATGTTGGGAAGGTTTAGCAGTTTTTAGCCAGTTAGTTTGATGGACTATTAGTGAGGGGAGAGAGGGCATGCAGTGGGACTCGGCTGACAGCCGGGGTCCGTAGCTAGTGGAGAAGCGGGAGGTTCGTTGATTTGTGTGTGCGGCATCTGGCACATGATCAGAATACGGCGCGGCACTTGGTCTGCGTCTGGCTATACTCCGGGGCGTAGCTCGACACCAGTCGGAGGGTAGCGGCCACTACTGACTGTGGTGGAGCAGGCCCCTTAGAGTACTCGAGAGAGACATACCTCGACCGTGACAGTCTTTCTCCGGCAGTACCATCTGGCCATAGGACTGTCAGGAGAGTGTATGTTTAAGCTTGTTAGCCGTCTGTCACGGCGTATACACCAAAGGGTTTTTCACTGAGCAGTATAAGTGGATTACCAAGTCTCTGAATGTAGCATCAATAACACATGTTATTAAAGTGTACTCCCATCATCACAATAAGGTGTCAGAACTCAGGTCCACCTCTGAGATGCTCCTCCATACTTCAACTACATTTCCCTCACTCCAGCATATGTCTTTGGGTATAATACCCTTATTTAAATAACTGGATAAAAATAGTGATGTCCAACAAACAACTGATAATTCTAAGTTTTCTTCAAAACGTGCATTTTTATCAATTAAATAATAAAAGTTACGTTTCATAATAAAAAAATATAAAGAAGAATTACTGGGGATCCCTAAAGGGGTTTTTTTGTTAATCCGAATTATTTGATTAATTAGTACACTTGTATTACGATTTCCTCATACACACACACCAACACTTGAACTGTCTGGAGATGCCCTATTACAGATTTTTGCCTACTGTTTCAGGTGTTTTTACTCAGAGATTTAAAGCAGTACTCTCTGGGTTGCAAAACACGCGTTGCACCCTTGTATTGAAATTTTTGCACCTTACAACAAAACTTGAACTTTCTGGAGATGCCCTGTCACAGATTTCAGACTACTATTTCAGATGTTTTTACTCAGAGATTTAAAATATCACCCTCTGCATTGTAAAACACGCGTTGTACACTTATATTGCGGTTTCTCCTGCCCCACCCCCTCCACAACAAAACACTTGTACTGTGCAGGAAAAATGGTTTTATTTCTGTGTACAATGTAATTTATGTTCAATTTCGCTGGTAGAAAAATGGCATTATTGCTTTTGCTACAATGCAATGTGTTTAAAAACAATAAAAATATGATGCACCACCAAATAATAACAATTGTTCAGCAACAGATGGCATTATTGCCATAACATGCTTCTGCTATAATGCAACATGTTTTGCATGGACAAATATTAAGCACTGAAAAAACAAAAGTACACTAATTGCTTAGCAGTCAGCACTGCAGCATAATGCTAATTGTACTGTAATAGGCCTATACAAACTTCAAGTTTGGAAAAAAACACTTTCTTTCTGTTCAAATTAGAAAAAAATACATTTTCTTGAACGTGGCTGCTTTGTAGGATTCTGCAGCAACTGCAGCTGTATTGTACAGCAGTAAATCCAGCTAGAAGGCACTGCCTGTGCCAGGCACATTGAGCCACAGCTTCTCATTCCCTGAAAGCTTTCCCTACCCTTGCCTATTTTACACAATTATTCTTCTTTCTAGTCTTTCCCTTAATTGCCCCTGACACTAGAATAGAAGCTTGATTGTGACTGATCCACCCTCATTCACAGCTAAATAACAAATAACATTCTGCTCCTGCTAGGTCACCTCTCTGCTTGCTGCCCCACTGATTGGCTCATCCAGCCTGTGAGCTAATTAGGGAACCCCCCTTCCCCACACACTTCCTTTTAGAGTCATGTGAGCTTCCTTCTTCCCCCTTTGTGGTTTTCCCATTGACATGTGAAGTACAATGGAGCAAAGTGAACCTGAAAAGCTTCTGGTTTGTCTTGCGGATGAACTTTTGGGAAATTTGTAATGAACTTGGTTCATTATGAACTGGTTTACTCACCTCTAATACATACGTACATATATTATTTTGCAAAGAAAATTGGAATGAAGTATCAGGAGAGCTGAACTCACAAACTAGGGAAATCATTCCCCTACATAAACTCTTAGCTTTCTTTCACTTCTGCCGCAAAGACCTGCAGAGATGCACTGTAATTATTGTGGGTCCTAATAGTTGTAAGTTGTCTGATGCACATAAAAGGGGTGAGGAGGAGAGGGTATGGTACATTAATATACTGTTTTGCTACATTTTTTCAGATTTTCCCCCAATTTTATTTTGCAAAAATAATATATTCCTGCAATTTCTACAAAAATGCCAAAACATTAACCTGGACTTTCACTATTCAGGGAGTAGTGCTGCTGATTACAAACATCTCCCCCTGTATTCAAACTACAACCCAACTTGTGCTGGGGTAAAGGAGTATTTCACTTTCCCTTCATTTCCAACACAGCTGGTCAAACCACAACTGTGAATTTAGAATAAGATCACTTTGACACAGCCAGTATGTGGTCGGTATTTTGCATCAGTATTTGCACTTCAAAACTAGTAATGAAACCTAAAGAGAAATATAGAAGTATAATAGGAAGATTTATACCTCTTCTGTGTTTTGGACCCACTCCTGGTTTTGGCTTACAAAAACTGATGAAAAAAACTGACCAAATACAGACCATGTGTAAGTGGTCTTAGTAAATGGAATGTGTTATAAAACCTATTGGGGCACATATACTAAGGGACTTGAGAAACATTTAGACATAAAAAGTGTCGCAAGTCCCCTTTTCTATTCAGCTCTGCGACAATATTGTGTCGCACGGCCGGTTTTGCGCCGTGTAGGGGCTGTGCTGATCTTAGTAAATGTGCTCCATTCACTTATTCACTTATATTGTAATGTACTCTGGTTGTTGTTTTTTGTGTTGTTTTGTTTTTGTACTTTTGTTTTTTACATTTGAAAGGCATCTTGCCTGAAACATCATTGTTGATTCTGTATTACTTTTTGTCCTGTTATCTTTTCTCCTTTGGGCATCAGATTTTAGAATGTAAGGATAAAAATTTATGCAGTGTAAATAGTAATTGTTGCATGGTTCTCTATCTGCTCAGCATTGTTTAATAAGCTTAAAATTTAATTTCTAATTAAAAGACCTCAGGAAAAATCTTAACCATAAACACATAAGCAATCAATTTAAGATATCATCTGTGACTTTCAGGACTCTTCAAGGTTTTGCTTGTGTGTAGAATTAAATACTCAGCTTGCACTTATAATGAATTTGAAATTGTTAAAAGCGAAGGATATTGCTCTGCATTACCTACATTTTATAGATAATAAGTGTGCAACAAGCTTAAAAAACAATGAATATCTTTCTCTCTCCAAAGTAGATCTCTGGCCTGCAAAATATTTATCATAGCCAAAACTGTACTAGAAAGACACTGGAAAAGTACTACATTTACTAAATTGAAAGAGGTTCCTAGTTTCAATCAAATGGCTTTTCCAGGCTGCTGTTATTGATGATATATCCAATCAGTGAGGGTCCCACACTCCGCACCTCTATCAGCTTCTGGCACCAGAACTAGCACTTTGAATTGAGCAGGAGGCATAGTACCATTCAACGTGTAGTGGCCCTGCATGCAGAACTTTTTTGTCCGGTTAAAAAACAAAAACAATAAATATGTAAGGGAAACTTCACATCTCTGTTTTATTTTCCGTTCTTCAGATCCGCCAGAAGAACAGAAGAAAAAACAAATCAGGATCCTGTAAAAACGCAGATCCTGTTGCACATTTGGCACCCAAGTACATGTACAGCAAATGTCATAGTTACATAGTTAATACGGTTGAAAAAAGACACATGTCCATCAAGTTCATCCAAGGGAGGGGGTAGGAGTGATGAAGGGGAGGGGGACGGGTAACCTTAAGACATGACTCTACATTTCTTAATATGTGGTGACCTTCTTTTTCTCTAAGAATTTATCTAAGCCTGTTTTGAAGCCCTCAGCTGTCTTTGCTGTGACCAGCTCCTGAGGTAGACTGTTCCACAGATTCACAGTTCTTATAGTAAAGAAGGCTTGTCGCCCCTGGAGTCTGAACCTTTGCTTCTCCAGGTGGAGGCAGTGCCCCCTTGTCTTTTGAGGGGATTTTACCTGGAACAGTTTTTCACCATATTTTTTGTATGGGCCATTTACATACTTATACAGGTTGATCATGTCCCCACTTATACGTCTCTTCTCAAGACTAAACAAGTTTAACTCCTTCAATCTTTCTTCATAGCTAAGATGCTCTATGCCCCTTATCAGTTTAGTTGCCCGTCTCTGCACCCTTTCCAGCTCCAGGACATCCTTCCTATAAACCGGAGCCTAGAACTGAACAGCATATTCCAGATGAGGCCGTACTAATGCTTTATACAGTGGTAATATGATATCCCTGTCCCGCGAGTCCATGCCTCTTTTAATACATGATAATATCCTGCTGGCCTTAGAAGCAGCCGATTGACATTGCATGCTATTCTGCAGTCTATGGTCTACAAGGACACCCAGATCCTTCTCTACAAGTGACTCTCCCAGTGTTACTCCCCCTAGGACATAGGAGGCATGCAAGTTGTTAGTACCCAGATGCATAACTTTACATTTATCCACATTGAACCTCATCTGCCAAGAGGATGCCCAAACACTCAGTGTGTCCAAGTCAGCTTGTAACTTCTGCACATCTTCCATAGACTGGACTCTACTACAAAGCTTAGTGTCATCTGCAAAAATTGAAACGGTGCTGTTAATTTCTCCCTCTATATCATTACTAAGTAAATTAAATAAAAGTGGACCCAGCACTGAACCTTGGGGTACACCACTTATAACTGGGGACCATTCAGAGTAGGAATCATTCACCACCACTCGCTGAGTACGCTCCTTCAGCCAGTTCTCAATCCAGTTACAGAGTAGATTTTCTAATCCAACAGACCTTAATTTACCCGTCAGACGTCTATGAGGGACCGTGTCAAACGCTTTTGCAAAGTCCAAATACACAATATCCACAGCCGCCCCTCTATCCAGACTTCTACTCACTTCTTCATAAAAACCAATCAGGTTAGTCTGACAGCTTCTGTCCTTAGTAAAACCATACTGGTTATCACTTATAATACTACTAGCAGAAAGACCCGGCTTCGCCTGGGTATATTTCATCTATTTATTTAATGTTTCTGTGTGTCGTTGCAGAGAGAAAGTCAATGCAGCTGACAGAAATTGATTTTTACCTTCATTTTTTCAATCCCTATTGGCTGTGGAGTGGGAGGGGGTGTGGTTTAATGGGACACGGGGGGGGGTTAAGTCCTTCATTTCAGGGTGGCCTGAATTATAGGTTAATGCCATGGTAATTTGAGGAAACACAATGGGTAGCAGTGAAAGAAAACATTGCTTTGTGCGTGTATATTTAATCTATTTCATTTAATGTTTCTGTGTGTCGTTGCAGAGAGAAAGTCATCCTCCCTCCCATCCCTGCAGCTGACAGATGTTGATTTTTACCTTCAATTGTTCAATCTCCATTGGCTGCGGAGTGGGATGGGTCATGGCCTGACTGAGTCGGGGGCGTGACGTTGCAAGACCTGTGGCGGGGTTTTAAGTCCTTCTTTTGCTGGTGGCCAGAATTACAGGTCGATGCCATGGTAATTTATGAGGACACGCCATGGGTAACAGTGGAAGAAAACATTGCTTTGCACGGGTATATTTAATCTATTTCATTTAATGTTTCTGTATGTTGTTGCAGAAAGAAATCCAACCTCCCTCCCACCCCTGCAGCTGACAGAAGTTGATTTTTACCTTCATTTTTTCAATCCCCGTTGGCTGCGGAGTGGGAGGGGGCGTGGCCTGACAGAGTCGGAGCGTGGTTTCGCGAGATCTGGGGCGGGGGTCAGAGTGGCATGAATTACAGGTCGATGACATGGTAATTTATGGGGACCCGCAATGGGTAGCAGTGGAAAAAAACATCTTTTATTAGTACTGAATGGTCGTAGTCTAAAAATTTTTTTTGTGTGTCATTGCAGAGAGAAATTCACCCTCCCACCCCTGCAGCTGATTTTTTTCAATCCCCGTTGCCTGCGGAGTGGGAGGGGGCATGGCCTGGCAGAGTTGGGGGTGTGGATTATCAAGATGCTTCGAACGGTTGTAGTCTGAAATTAGTCTATTTCATCTAAAATTTTGTGCGTCATTGCAGAGAGAAATTCACCCTCCCACCCCTGCAGCTGACAGAAGTTTATTTTTCCCTTCATTCTTTCAATCCCTGTTGGCTGCGGAGTGGAGGGGGCGTGACCTGACAGAGTTGGGGGTGTGGCTTAACAAAGCGCTTCGCATAGGTGATTTAATCTATTTCATTTAATGTTTCTGTGTGTCGTTGCAGAATGGCTGCAGAGTGAGAGGGGGCGTGGTCTGACAGAGTTGGGGGCGTGACTTAGCAAGACGATTCGAACAGTTGTAGTCTATAATTAGTCTATTTTATCTAAAATTTTTGTGTGTCGTTGCAGAGAGAAATTCACCCTCCCACCCCTGCAGCAAACAGAAGTTTATTTTTACCTTTATTTTTTCAATCCCCATTGGCTGCGGAGTGGGAGGGGGCGTAACCTGACAGAGTCAGGGGCGTGGATTAGCAAGACGCTTCACATGGGTGTATTTAATCTATTTCATTTAATGTTTCTGTGTGTCGTTGCAGAAAGAAAGTCAACCTCCCACCCATCCCTGCAGCTGACAGAAGTTGATTTTTACCTTTATTTTTTCAATCCCTGTTGGCTGCGGAGTGGGAGGGGGCGTGGCCTTAAAGAGTCAGGGCGTGGCTTAGCAAAGCGTTTCGCATAGGTGAATTTAATCTATTTCATTTAATGTTTCTGTGTGTCGTTGCAGAATGGCTGCGGAGTGAGAGGGGGCGTGGCCTGACAGAGACGGGGCGTGGCTTAGCAAAAGGCTTCGAACGGTTGTAGTCTATAATTAGTCTATTTCATCTAAAATTTTTGTGTGGCGTTGCAGAGAGAAATTCACCCTCCCACCCCTGCAGCAAACAGAAGTTTATTTTTACCTTCATTTTTTCAATTCCCATTGGCTGCGGAGTGGGAGGGGGCGTGACCTGACAGAGTCGGGGGCATGGATTAGCAAGACGCTTCGCATGGGTGTATTTAATCTATTTTATTTAATGTTTGTGTGTGTTGTTGCAGAAAGAAAGTCAACCTCCCACCCATCCCTGCAGCTGACAGAAGTTGATTTTTACCTTTATTTTTTCAATCTCTGTTGGCTGCAGAGTGAAAGGGGTGTGGCCTGACAGAATTGGGGGTGTGGCTTAGTGAGACCTGGGGCGGGGGTTTTAAGTACTTCTTTTAGGGTGGCCTGAATTAAAGGTCAATACCATGCTTATTTATGAGCCCACGCAATAGGCAGCAGTGGAGGAAAACATCTTTTATTACTACTGAACTGTAGTAATAGAAAAAAACATAAGTTATATTTATGGTAACCGGAATACCTTTGACAGTGTCAGTAAATAGAAATGGATGAGATCCTCAGCTGCTGATAATTACCTGGTTGTTATGGAAACCTGCCCTCCCTGTGTGTGCCTTTGCAGAGAATGGCAGTTGGAGTTTAAAACCAAAGTTCCCAGTTGTAATGTTGGCTAATGGAGATCATATTTTGGGAATATCTCAGGAACGGTATGTCCTAGAGAGATGAGACCTGGTCTAAAACCTTCCCGGACACCTGATGTACCTGTGTGCCGAATTTGGTGAAAATCGGTCCAGTAGTTTGGTCGCGCATAGAGAACAGACAGACAGACAGACAGAAACTCATTTTTATATTATTAAGAGATTATCCAAAACATATTCCTGTATATAGTCCCTTATTAGACCCTCAAAAAGTTTCCCCATAATGGACGTTAAGCTCACCGGTCTGTAATACCCCGGGGATGACCTAGAGCCCTTCTTGAAGATGGGTGTTCTGACACCCTTAATCCGTCTGTGTGAACTAGTTGTCAGACAGTTAACTCTTTCCTATCAATTCATTGAGCTGGACGCAGGGGGGTCCTTTTCAACTTTTATTAATAGGATCAGTGTAAAACGACAAGAAAATAACAGTATTCAGTATAAAGTACACAGCATATGTCAGTACATCACATTATGTAGATACATGGATTACACAGAATAGTGAATGTGAGGGACAGCTGCAAGGCAGAAGAGATAGCTCTGAAGACATGAGAACTAGAAAGCTATTAGTGACAATACAGGGAATTATAGTAACTCACCGACTGTGCTATGATGAGGAAAACAACAGAAGAACTGACTGTCTAATGCAGAGGTCATAGTGTGACTGCCACACATGAGGAAAGATGGCTGCTGAAGAGGAAGGGGGCTGGACTAAACAAGGCCTGATGGGAAACTACGGAGCCTTGAGAAGGACAATATTAGTCAGCATAGAAACATTTAGGCAGAATAAATGAAGCTGCAATACAAAACATGTCAATAGGTGGAGCTGTTGGATAACTAATCAGAAATATTGCTGAGAAGGCATAACAATGGGCACCACATTTGCTTTACGCCAGTCCCTTGGCACTATGCCAGTCGCCAGAGAATCTTTGAATATTATATACAAGGGCAAAGAAATTATTGAACTAAGTTCCTTGAGAACTCTTGGGTGTAACCCATCCAGTCCTGGAGCCTTATTCACCTTTACTTTGTTTAACTTAGCTTTGACCATATCTATATTGAACCAGTTGAGTATATTACATGAAGTATCACCAGCACTTACTCTACCGACAGTAGCTCCCACCTCTTCATGTGTATATATAGAACTAAAGAACTCATTCAGTACCTCTGCCTTTTCCTGATCCCCAGTAATCAATTTCCCATCACTATTATTCAGGGGTCCTACATGCTCTGACCTAGGTTTTTCTGCATTTATATATTTGAAGAATTTTTTGGGATTGTTTTTGCTATCCCTGGCCACCAGCCTTTCATTTTGAACTTTTGCTGCTTTTATAGTCCTTTTACAATCTTTATTAACCCTTTTGTAGTTATTAAAGGCTATGGCAGACCCTCTGATTTGTATATTTTAAATGCCCTTTGTTTTTCATGTATTGCCCTTTTAACATCCGCATTAAGCCACGCAGGGTTTAATTTTAAGCGTTTGTATTTGTTCCCCCTAGGAATAAATTCTGCAGTATAGTTACCCAGTGTAGATCTGAAGGTCTCCCATTTATCATCTGTGTCACTACTTGACAACAGCTGCTCCCAGTCTATGTCCTGGAGTGCGGCCCGTAACCCTGGGAAATTGGCCTTTTTAAAGTTAAATGTTTTTGATCTCCCAGCATGTTTATGTCGTGAAGAGGTTAAACAGGTATTCCCATCTGGGAAGTTGATGGTATATCACTAAGACTGGGGGCCACAAAGTGATGGAGAGCACAACGTGTTAATAATGCATGTTCATTGCAGATTAAAAATGGTTCTGGATCATCTTAGGTGCTGCTAGGGCAAGAATCCAAACTTGGATATGGTTGATAAAGTAGAATCCTTTATTCAAATAGTCTACGCGTTTCAGGGGCTTTATTGCCCCCCCTACGTCAGGACTGTATAACATTACAATTAATGCACATATTTAACCCTTTCAGTACCGAGCCACTTTTCACCTTAAATCCCAGGCTGATTTTTGCAAATCTAACATGTGTCACTTTATGTGGTAATAACTTTAGAACGCTTTTACTTATCCAGGCCATTCTGAGACTGTTTTCTCGTGACACATTCATGCATTGCACTTCATGACAGTCATAAATTTGAGTCAATATATTTCACGTTTATTTATGAAAAAATCCCAAATTTACCAAAAAATTTTAAAACTTTTCAATTTTCAAAATCTCTGCTTTTAAAACAGAAAGCAATACCTCATAAAATATTTATTACTAAACATTCCCCATATGTCTACTCTATGTTGGCATCATTTTGTAAATGTCATTTTATTTTTTTAGGAAGTTAGAGGGCTTAGAAGTTTAGAAGCAACTTTTCAAATTTTCAACAAAATTTCCCAAACCATTTTTTTGAGCACCAATTCAGTTATAAAGTGATTTTGTGAGGCTTACCTAATGGAAACCACTAATAAATAGCCCTATTTTAGAAACTACACTCCTTAAATTATAAAAAAACTGATGTTACAAACTTCGTTAACCCTTGAGGTGTTCCACAAGAATTAAAGAAAAATGGAGGTGAAATTTCAAAATTTCAATTTTTTGGTAGATTATTAATGTTAATAATTTTTTCCTTGCAACACAGCAAGGGTTAAAAGCAAAGTAAACCTCAATATACATTACTCTGATTCTGCAGTTTACAGAAATACCCCATACGTGGTGGTAAACGTCTCTATGGGTTTGTGGCAGTGGTCAGAAGGAAAGGAGCGCCATACGGATTTCGGAGGCAGATTTTTCTAGAATGGTTTTTAGGCACCATTTTGTAATTGAGAGACCCTGAAGTACCCCTACAGTGGAAACCCTCAAAAAGTAATCCCATTTGGGAAACTACACCCTTATTATGTTTCCAAAATGGAAACATAAGTTTCCAGAATATATTAAGGGGTGTACTGAGCACTTTGAGCCCCTAAGCATTTTTTTACGAAATTTGATACCACTTAGCTGTGAAAATGAAAAGTTTAATTTCTTCCAATAAAATGTTGCTTTAGCCCCAAATTTTTCATTTTCACAAGGGGTAACAGGAGAAAAGCACCCCATAATTTGTTACCCATTTTCTCCTGAATACGGCAACACCCCATATGTGGTGATAAACTGCTGTGGGGGCACATGGCAGGACTCAAAACAGAAGGAGCGCCATATGGATTTTTGCAGCACAGATTTTGATGGATTGGTTTGCGGGAGCCATTGATTTTAATTTTTTTGAGTTATTGTCTTATGTGGGGGCTCATTTTTTGCAGGATGAGGTGACGTTTTCATTGGCACCATTTTGGGGTACATAAGACTTTTTGATCGCTTGGTATTACACTTTTTGTGAGTCAAGGTGAAAAAAAATAGCTGTTTTGACATCGTTTAAAAGTTTTACAGCATTCACCCAAAGGGACAAATCATGTGATATTTTTATAGAGCAGTTTGTTACGGACGCGGTGATACCCAATATGTCTAACATTTTCATTAAGTTTTACACATTAGATGTATTTTTGAACAGAATAAAATCTTTTTTTTATTTGTGTTGCCATTTTCTGAGAGCCATATTTTTTTTATTTTCTGGGCGATTGTCTTAGGTAGGGTCTAAATTTTTGCAGGACGAGATGACGGTTTGATTCGTATCATTTTGGGGTAAATACGCCTTTTTGATCGCCTGCTATTACACTTCTTGTG
>ONZH01005832.1:82500-142876 GCA_900303285.1 Rhinella marina | reverse complement strand
GGACCTGATTTTGGCTGTGCTTAGGGGGGCATCATGCCAGAGTTACCAGCCTGCACTCTCCAGAGTTCTGCACTGTGACTGTGCACAGGGGCACATGCCAGGGTTACCAACCCGCTCCCTCTGGAGGACCTCACTGTGACTGCGCACAGGGGGCTAGGTTTACAAACCCGCTCCCTTTGGTGGTCTTCACTGTGACTATGCACAGGGGTGAGCATGTCAGGGTTACCAACCTGCCGCCTCCGAAAGACTGCACTATGACTGTGCACAGAGGGCACCATGCCAGGGATCAACCCTTTCAGCAAAATACTAATATAAGTGCATATGGAGAAGTGTATCTGCATTATATATAATTTTTATAATTTTTTTCTTAAAGGGTGTCTCCACTCTTATGACTTCTAGTCTCCCTTTTCCAGTAGGCTCTGCATGAGATTTGTTCTCTGGAGACCCAATGGTGTACTTTGGCACAAGACCAAAATCAGCAAAATCTAAAGAGCCCCTTGAGCCTAGGGCTACATGGGGACATGCGTCATATGACATAAGTCTCAGAGCGAGCGAGCAAAAACATTTTTGCAACTGTTTTAAAATAGCAGCCAAATTGTGAACGGGTCGCAAGCAGGTTGCAGTCGCCCGTGACTTGCAGTGCCGTCTACGCAGGCAAAGTCTCTGGGATTATTTTGCGTAGGACCATGAATCGCAACCCAACCCCATCAACAAGCATTAGATGCAACATCGCCATGCAATATCACAAGCTTCATGTCGCAGGGCACTCTCATTGGCTGCTGTGGTCACATGATCTGGCGTCAAACCAGATATGGACCCAGGACCTGCAGAGCTTTAGGCTTCACGTAGAATGTTCTGCAAACCCCAAAATTTGGAACCATATCCTGGGGGGTAAAACCAGGGGTCATAACCTGCGGCGTTGCAGGCTGGCACTGGTAAGTGTAATGAACTAGAAGTAGTTTACAGAACGGCCATTGAAACGTCACCGTCTTCACTCCGATTGTCATTGTGAGTAACATGTGATCTGCTTTGGTGGTCCAGGGCTCGCAGCAACCAGGAGGACAATGATCTCCCATCCCCCCCCCAATTCCCAGACTGGAGAAAAACTCATAAAAGAAAGACAGAAAGTTTACCCCTCTCTTATTTCAGCTCATTGTGAGAGGGGACATAAGAAATCTATTGTGCAGGTCCGTAGAGAGAGGGTCTAGGAGCATAGTGCAAGATGGGGCCAAGTGGCAGAGAATCCTCACCTCGCTTCATAGATGGTGCTGCCCCCCCGGCGTGGTCACACAGGGATCTCCCACCCATACTTGATATATTGCACAGGATTAGACTTTAGTTGTCACCTGAGCACAAATTTACAGTCTGTTCCTGATTATGTGAGGAAATCTCAGCAATGTGTTACCTGTTATTAGGACATTCATGTCGGACTGTGATCATCCTGTGGTAACGATCCTCAGGAGCCTCAAGATGGAGACCAGAACATACAGGGATTTCATTGTAGGTTCAATGAATCTAAAAGGATAAAACAGAATGTGGAATGTTATGGACCTCTTACACAGGCCGACTTCTGCCTGTAATGAGCAGTGATGGGCTATCCTCAGGATAGTCTTCAGTATCAGATGAAGTGGGGTCTTATACCCAGCACCTTTACTAATCAATGATGGGCTATCCTGAGGATAATCATCAGTATCAGCTGGTGTGGGGTCTGACACCCAGCACCTCTACCAACCAGTAATGGGCTATCCGCAGGATAGTCTTTCATATCAGATGAAGTAGGGTCTGGTGCCCAGCATCTCTACTAATCATTGATGGGATATCCTCAGGATAGTCATCGGTATCAGGTGATGTGGGGTCTGACACCCAGCACCTCTACCAATCAGTGATGAGCTTTTCTCAGGATAGTCTTTAGTATCAGATGAAGTGGGGTCTTATGCCCAGAACCTCTACTAATCAATGATGGGCTATCCTCAGGATAGTCTTTATTATCAGATGAAGTAGGGTCTGGTGCCCAGCACCTCTACTAATCAGTGATTGGCTATCCTCAGGTCAGTCATCAGTATCAGGTGGTGTGGGGTCTGACACCCAGCACCTCAACCAATCAGTTATGGGCTATCCTCAAGATAGTCATCAGTTATCAGATGATGTAGGATCTGACACCCACCACCTCCACCAATCAGTGATGGGCTATCCTAAGGATAGTCATCAGTATCAGATGAAGTGGGGTCTGACACCCACCACCTCCACCAATCAGTGATGGGCTATCCTCAGAATGGTCATCAGTATCAGATGGAGTGGGCTCTGACACCCAGCACCTCTACCAATCAGTGATGGGCTATCTTCAGGATAGTCATCAGTATCAGATGAAGTAGAGTCTGACACCCAGCACCTCTACTAATCAGTGATGGGCTATCCTCAGGATGGTCATCAGTATCAGACAGAGTGGGGTCTGACACCCAGCACCTCTACCAATCAGTGATGGATTATCCTCAGGATGGTCATCAGTATCAGATGGAGTGGGGTCTGACACCCAGCACCTACTCCGATCAGCTGTGCCAGAAACTGTACAGCAGCTGAAAGACTCCATCCACTAGGACGTGAATTTTACATGCCCTTCACCCTAAATTTTTACTTGTCTAAGACATAATCCTTCGAAGGAGGTAGAAAGCAGAATGCGAACAATTTGGAGAATGTGTCATATACCTAGCCATTGAAATATGCTCTGCAGGAGATGTCTTAGCCCTAACAATGTCCTATTATTTCCCCTCTCTACAGGGCCACCAACAACAGCAAAATCCGAGAGCAGGTTCTGCTGGAACTGAGTTACGTGAACTCCAACCTGCAAGTTCTCAAGGAGGAGCTGGAACGTCTGAACATATCGGTGGAGGTGTACCAGCACACAGAGTAAGACCCGCCATTAGGCCTGGCTGTCATTACGCGCCGGCGCTCATGAATGGCCTTACATCTTTATGAGGAGCAGGTTGACGACCTCTGGGGTGGGAGGCGATAGCAGAACGTCAGCCATCACTCCTCCAGCCTCGCCTTTGTTTACCAGAAAGGCATATCGTACATTCCTGATGATATTGAGCCAGGCTATTCAGAGCGTCTCTAAGGAGAGAATGAGAATTCCTTGGCCGATAAGAGCTTTGTGAGCCGTTTACCAGTCACACTTGACGTCTCTTTGGCTGGGGTTGCGGTAGAGAATTTGTAGCTGCAAGGCCGGAATCACACATGCAGGTTGTGCGGCAGATTTAGATTCCGGAGGGAGGAGAAGTTCGGTCTTTTCTTTATACTATTCTTTTCTGATCTTGGCTTTGGCTCAAAAACGTGCATGTGTAATTTTAGCCTAAAACTAGGTTCAGATCAGCGGTGGAGTTTCCGGCATGCATGTGGCGGTATTTTGTCATAATGCTAGTATCCATGCCCCATTAGGCTACATTCACACGTCCGTGGAGCACAGTCCGGGACGGTCCGTAAAAACCCGGACCGTGCTCCTTCTGAGGACAGGTGCGCACGTCGTCATTGGTTGCTATGACGCCGTGCGCTTCCTGAGGCCGACACTGTACAGTGATACACTCTATACGAGCGTGTACAATGTATCACTGTACAGCGGCGGCCTTAGGAAGCGCACAGCGTCATAGCAACCAATAACGCAGTGTGCTCCTGCCCTCAGAAGGAGCACGGTCCGGGTTTTCACTGACTGTCCCGGCCTGTGCTCCATGGACGTGTGAATATAGCCTTATAGTCAGCGGGATGCATTGGGCACCGGTTTTCTGTTCCGGCATTAGAATTTTACCGCACACCTAACACTGCATGTTGTATCTACCAACTAGAAAATGGGCACTTTTTGCAGGGTGTTGTCAGAGGGAAACTTTGCAGCAAGTTGTCGCCATAATAAATAATGGAGTTGCTTGCACGTGATTTTCTATTAATTTCTATGAAATAGTGTTTTTACGCTGGAATCGCACATGCAGTTTTTGGACCAAAGCCAGAAGTGGATGGACTTCTACTTCTCCTTTTCGCTCAATCAGGCCTCGTCCACATTTCCGTTTTTTCACTGACGCGTGCTGTCCGCATTTTCCACAGACAGCACACGTACCCATTGATTTATGCCTCAGTGTTCGGTCAGTGATTTTCCATCAGTGATTTTGAGCCAAAACCAGGTGCGGCTCTAAACACAGAACGGGTGCAGATCTTTCCCTTATACCTTATGTCTGTGGAGGTTATTACTCCTGGTTTTGGTTTTTTCACAATCACTGACGGAAATCACTGATCAAACACTGATGTGTAAATGAGGCTTTAAATGTATCTGTTCACATTACAGTATTGGGTCAGTAAAAAAAAAAAAAAAAAATCACGGAGACATGCACTACTTTGATCCGTGATGCGGACCAAGTACGCCCAATAAAGTCTATGGGTCCGTTAAAAATCACTGACATACATCCGTGTTGCGTCCGTTTTTTCACTGAAGACCAATAGGAGTTTCTTTAGAAATTAATTTTCAGCTCAGCAATGTTGGTGAATTACGGATTACAAACGGACACACGTACCAACCACGCATCCTTCACGGACGAAACACGTACGCTTTTTTTCCACAGATTTGCCACTGACAAAGAAATGTGAAACAGGCCTCAATTTCTGGTTTTGGCTCCAAAAACCTCACCTGAAACTGCACGTGTGATTTCAGCACCTGTTTTACTAAGGCCTCATGCACATGAACGTATTTTCTTTCCTTGTCCGTTCCGTTTTCTTTGCAGACCGTATGCGGTCCGCAAAAAAACGGAAGTTACTCCGTGTGCATTCCGTTTCCGTATGTCTATATGTCCGTTCTGCAAAAAAATAGAACATGTCCTATTATTGTCCGTATTACAGACAAGGATAGGACTGTTCTATTAGGGGCCGGCTGTTCCGTTCTTGCAAATACAGAAAAACACACGGATGTCATCCGTATTTTTTGCGGACCGCAAAGTACATACGGTCGTGTGCATGAGGCCTAATGCTGCTGTTACTTTTTTATAAAAGCAAGCCATGTGGAGATTTTTTTGTGTGTTTTCTGCAATATTTTTTAGGAGTCTTTTTTTCTTTTGAATCTTGACAAAACGAGAAGCCTATGGCCAAAAGCAACAGAAAAACCTAGAACAAAATACCTCAATAACAATAAATGCGCCACGTGCTGGAATTGCAGAACTCTATAGAAATAATGCAGATTGCTGGCTGTGAGCGGAGCGGACGGAGGTCATATATGTGGAACCTTCTCTGTCTGTAGCCGTGTATTAGTAATCAGTATAGTATGCGTCCCCTGATTGCCGGGCGTGTAAAGTGCCGCTGAGGTCATGGTTGATTACTGACGGCACATGACCCGGCTTCAATCATTTCCAGTCACTTATTATTAGTGAGCGCTCCCCACCGCCCGCCCACTCACTATATTCGGCCTCCTTAGATAAGGAAGGAGCAGAATCAGCAGGATGAGGACACCTAACAGCTGTCTCTGTGCTGAGCTCTGCAGAATGATTCCTCTATGTCACTGTGTCTGATCGCTGGATGTCCAGCCGCTGGGACCCCCACCAGTCATGAGATTGGGGGTCCTGAGTCCCTCATTTCAATGGAGCAATGGTTAGTGTGAATGAGCTGGGATACCCGTGCTTAACCACCGCTCCATTCAAATACGGGCAGAGCAGAGTTGTCAATCACCCACAATGCATTGCACTCCCATAGGAATGAACACTGCTCTCTTGCTATAGGATGTGCCCTCGTTTGTTGACTCTTCGTGCATTGTCCATTGCAGGCAGACCGCCAGCATTCCTCTCATCCCTCTCGGCCTTAAGGAGACAAAAGATGTTGATTTCACGACTGCCTTCAAGGTAACTGGAAATATTTTCCTTGTATATTGGACTGGAGGTTGGGGCCTCAGGATAGGTCATCAGTATCTGATCAGTAGGGGTCTGATTCCTGGCACCTGCACGATCAGCGGTTTGAAGAGGCCGCAGGGCTCCTGTGAGTGCTGCAGCCTCTTCACAGATCACCAACACAGCGCCATAGATTGTATAGTGGCTGTGATTGGTACTGCAGCTGAGCTGCCCCTAGGCCATGTGACCAATTAATGTAACTTCATTGGTATAGAAAAAGGCCACGGCGCTCACTGGAGTGCCATGGCCTCTTCAAACAGCTGATCGGCAGGGGTGCCAGGAGTCGGATCCCCACTGATCTCATATTGACGAGCTATCCTAAGGACAGGTCATATATATAACATGAATTGGATCTGTGTTAGGAGGAGATGCCCCTTAAAGCGACCCTCCAGGCTCCCCCTTACTAAGGCTCATTTTCCTCAGTATATATTTGGCAATAACCTGATAATCATCCTTTTAGTAGTTCGTACTTTATATTGATTCTGCCCTTGCGGTAATAGAAATCCCTCTCCATGTACTGACGTTCCAGTGAGCTTTTGATGGGTTTGTGTTTATACACATCAGCCAATCAGAGGAGGCAGAGTTGCAGGAGGAGGGACAGAGCAGCAGTCTGAACCAATGATGAGACAGGAGGTGTGTCTCAGACTACCACAGACTCCCTGTAGGCACTGTAGCTAAGCTGTAGTCACAGAGGAAAGCTTTGTCCTAATGAAGCTAAGCTAAAATCACCCAAAGAGTGAGATCCGAGGGGCAAAAATAGCAGGTAGCCATCCCCCGTAGGTACTGATTTACATCTCGTTTTTAGCTCCTGACTTGACAGTCCTTTTAAGTTGAATATTTTTGACCCGGGCATCTTTTTGGACAGAGAATGATGGCATCAGATGCCACAAAATGTCCCGTATCTGTCCCAAAAGTCAAAGCCACCGTAATACACATTAGGTGCACATCAACTGAATCAATTTTGATAGGATTTCCGACCGTCTAATGTGAGCAGATTAGGCTGTTGGATTCCAACATGTCCGATCCTTTTGTTTTCAGAAAGAAAGGCAGACTCCCTGTTGAGAACACATGCATGTTCGGCTGAGCATGCGTGTGTATGGGGAGGGGGGGGTGCTGTCAGCCATATGTGCGTTCTGCTGCCAGCTGACGAAGTGTAAGGGTTCTAAGTGTATGGGGGTCAATGGCACTCACATACCCCCAGCGTTGTCACCTGCCGACCCGTCTGTAATAATGAGCGCGCCTTATAGCGATATAAACTAAAGGTAGATATAGGAAACGATTTGCGGACCCCACAAGTGTCATAGAGAGGACTGTGGGCGCTGTCAGTAACATTGTCAGATGATCAGAGGAGGAGCTGCGAATCATCGGACAAATATTTCCCCGGAGGTTTCAGCTATTATTGCAGGGGACGTGAGATAAGCCAGAACCGAAAGTTTCTATCCTTAGGGTGACGAGCGATGACTATTTTTAGACTCATTCATTAATTGCACGGAGACCTGAGAGCTCCCGACGTCACGTCTTATCGTGCCCTGAATCAGCCCGACCCTCCCTGCCGAGTGGAGGAAACTTAATACAGAAAGTGCAGAGCAGATCTCCAGGAGGTAACGCCCATCACTTCCCTCCAAAACTAGGGAACGATTAGTCAGTGACTAATGCAGAGTCCACCCAGGATTCCTCATGGGAGCCATTCATCCTGATGTCTGATCAGGTAGAAGTAACCATTAGTCATTTTCTTAATTAAAGCGGAACTCCACCTAAAACTAAAAATAAGTGGTTTATGCAAAGTGCATAAGAGGAGAGTATAAGTGACGCAACATTATGGTAAGTGCAGTCCTCATAACATCTACTGAGAAAAATCTATTGGTTCCCATAGGCGTAATATAGTAAAATGCTGTTTACTGCGCTGCTGCTCTCCACGTGCGCCACTGCTCCTCTGTCTATACTCCCGAATGTCCATCCCTTGGTGGCACCGAGGTCACTGAGATCTCATGATGGGTCATCCCCATGGCCATCCCTATGGCCATCACCTGAGCCTGATCTCTGCACAGTTCTACACGGACTGGCAATGCTCCAATCACTGATCCATTAGACTGAACCAAAATTTAAAGGGCACCTGTCAACAGGATTAACCCAATTAAACCAAGCATACTACCTGGTAGATTTGACCTTGCTGATTAAAATGATACCCGTCTTGTGAAAATCATTTTCATCGTTCCCGATAAAAATGATTTTTAGTCTTCATACAAATAAGGGCTTCACTGCACTGAGGGGCGTGGTCAGCACTGACGATCAGGGGAGGTGGGGCCAGGCCCCGCCCCTCACTGCACTGAAGCCAGTAGTCTTTTTTTCTCAGGAACGCTTCAACCGATTTTCACAATACAGGTGTCATTTTGATCGGCAGGAGCAACCCTACCAGCAGGAATACCTGGTTTACTAGATTTGATCCTGCGGACAAGTGCTTGTTAACATTTTCATTAGTGACCAAAGTCTAATTTCACGATCTGCCCTACATTTTTAACCTCTCGAAATGCTGTAAAGGTAGGAATGTGAAAGAGGTGACAAATTGGTCAAACATTGCAAAGTCGTAAAAATGCCTCAGTAGTTAATTATTTGTAGAACGCTCAGTCCTGCTGGGAAACGTTTATTCAGCATTAACTCTGTACAGACCGATAAATCCCCAAAATAGCATCTCTATGTAAGTAAGTGTGGGCTCTCCTGTAATGATGGATTTTCACTTGTAGGATTTTATACTGGAACATTACAGCGAGGACGGAGCCGACTATGAGAATGAGCTGGCCGACCTGATGGACCTCAGACAGGTAGGGGTTGTTACCGGAGGTCGGCTTTCCACTTGCTGTACTTAGGTCTCTTACTGGCCATGTACAAGAGATAACTTAGGGATCTGACAACTTTATGGATATGTGACAACCTGAACTTAACCTATCCGGACCTGTATAACATAGGTCACCTCCTTCTTCTTAAAGAGTCAGTTCACTGCTATAAGGGATCATGAACATGTATTTAGGCCCTTAAACATCGGGTCTGCAATATATGGGCCCCGGCCATTTGTGCACCCCATCACGGATGCGGACCTATGTCCGGTGCGGAACAGAGGCACGGAACTCCACAGAAGCACTATGGAGTGCTTACGTAGGGTTTCTCTCCGTGTCTACTCACTGCAAAAAAATAGAACATGTTCTCTTTTTTTTGCGCTGCGAATGGATCACGGACCCATTCTGCATAGTCTGCATCCATTTTCGGAAATGTTGCCCGTGCATTGGGGACCTCAATTGCGGTCCCCAATACACAGAATGGCCGACCAACGGCTGTGTGCCCTAAGAGTGAAGCCTGGATGGAAACATTGTGCTCCTTGGGTATTTTAATATTCAACCTTCCGCGGGTTGTACATAAAAGTAGTCCTTTGCAATCCGTGCAGGATTATTACGTTAATGTCCAGCTGACTGAGCCTTGTGGACACGCACTATGGACATTGTGGACACGTGGCTGGACAGGGAAGTACAGCTTGGCCCCCTTCCTGACCTACCTGACCTGGACTGGGAACATGTTCACTTACTGAGAAGCTCATGCTCATGATGTAGCGGCACTGGTAGGACAGGAAGGGGGCAAGTTGTTCTAGTCTGTCCGTGCAGAGAGCAGAGTCCTGCAGAGCCTGGCTGTGTGTGTCTGTGTGAATGTATGTAAAGTAGATCCTGTGTTTTTTAGACAATATGACGCACCTGATAAGAAAAAAAATATTTGTCTTCAGACCCTCATATCTGATGTCAGATCAAACCTTCATCAGACCTCAGATCAGACCTCAGATCAAACCCCCATCAGACCTCAGATCGGACCTCAGATCAAACCCCCATCAGACCTCAGATCAGACCTCAGATCAAACCCCCATCAGACCTCAGATCGGACCCCCATCAGAGCTAAAATAACTAAATTAACTAACTTCTGCTCTGGCGGTCTCTCCTGTAGTCACGCTCGCTGGTCTTCTCTGGGTGTGTGCAGTGACCTGACTGTGTGCAGCGCCAGGTTATAGTGCGCGCACTGTGTCCTGACACTTTACACAGTCATGACAGTGCAACACGGGTCTGGAGAAGACCAGGGAGGGTGAATACAGCCAGCGCTTAAAGCACATCACTCGCCGCTCCCCATGACTCCTGCATACTAGTAAGCGATTTCATAATGGGAGCACTCACTAGTATTCTCCTGACATTTTTTTTCTCCAATTTTTTGGGGAAAAAAGTGCGCCTTACCAAATCCTGCATCCAGCCCTGGTCCTGATAGCCTGTGAGGCTGATAGGTGTGATTCCTAGGATTAGACAACATTCATCTAACAGCAGAGGCTCAGATTATTAGGATATCAGAACCGATTCCCCCTCTCTAGGTACTGTACCTATGATCCAAGCCAAGGCACTCCAAAAGTAAACCTTCACGACAAACACCTTTTAACTCTTCTAGTTTTGTAAACTTTGCAATGTAATGCCAACATTTTGGCTGCCTGCCCTCACCTTCAGCCTGCTGGATGGTTGCCCTCTTCAGTGGGGTGGAAGGTGTACAGAGGTAAATCTAGTGAGAAATGTAGCGAAGAAGGGGGAGAAAAAGGGAGCGGAGCATACTTTCATTCTCAGAAACCCCTGTAACATTAGGTGACTGTGGCTCAGACCCAAAATATGTGAGGAACATACTGACAAAACTTGTTCCATATCCGGAAAGTTTATGCTTTATATGCCATAGGGTAAAATCTATAGGATGCTCCACCACCACCCACCCTTCACTTCTAGTACTGCCCCGGTAACCCCCAGGCACTCGAGCTTTTGTTACTAAATTGTGCCCATTTCCTTTTTCCATAGGCGTGCCGGACTCCTAGCCGTGATGAAGCTGGCCTTGAGATGTTGGTCAGTTACTTCCAGCAGCTTGGGTTTCTGGAGAACAGGTTCTTTCCATCCAGTAGGAATATGGGGATATTGTTCACATGGTAAGTATTATTAAAAAAAGACAAATATGTGAGAAATGAAGGTGATGCGGGCAAGAAATGGTGCTGGGTACTGGATATAGGATGACATAGTGAGCAGATATTTGATTTTTGTACCACAGCGAGGGACTTTGTGCTTGGAGTATTTCTCCTCCAGGAGCCTTGTAGACTTCACAAACATGTAACCGGAGACGCAGTGTGGGTTGTCAGAACAGGTCTGTTTGCTTAGAGAATATTTTCACAGTTCAGGTTCTCGTCTGATCACTTTTGTGACGGCGAAAATGGCCGAACATTAGAGACGTTTATGGTGGACTGGACCTGACACTAGGACATCCTGAAAGGGGAACACCGCCACAATTACCTTCCAGTGGCATGTCACAAGGCAGCACTGGGGGGGCGTACCATAGCCTGGGAAGTGCACCAGTTCTCACAATGAATTTGGTGTCGGAACGATTCGATCAGTTCAAAAAGTCCCCATTTTTTATGAACTGAGGTTGGCTCCGCAAATACCACGCAAATCTTCTGACATGTCCATATGATAGAACTTCCCTTTAACAAGCTCATGTCATCAGGATCAACTCCAATAAAACAGACACTGTCTGGTAGAGTTGTTCCTGACGATTAATATGATACCTGTCTTTTTGAAAATTGGTTGTGGCATCCTAAGAAAAATATAGACTTTTTGATTTTCTATACGAGAATGAGGGCCCCTGAGGGACAAGGCTGGCACTGGATAGCTGAGGAGCACCAAGGGTCATGGCCAGCATTGGAAACCTGAGGAGCACCAAAGGTCTTTTTTTTATTCCTTGGGAATGCTGCAACAGATTTTCAAAAGACATGTCATTTCAATTAGCAGGATCGACCCTACTGCACGGTATTCCTGGTTTATTAGGGTTGACCCTGCCGACTGGTGCTTTTTAAAGGAGCGAAGAAAGCAGTGATAGTTCCGAACTCTCTTTATACCAGATTCACAACAAGCTCATTTATGTGTCCGTATTTTAGGGCTGAGTGTCCTGGCCCCACTACAGGTTTACAGAGCCAGGACTTTATGGTGCTGTTGGGCTGGGATACTCATTCCTCTGGTATTTCTACTAGAAGCCATGAATGAATTGCTAGCAGTCTGCAGTAAGGGTACAGAGGGGAGGTAACCAGTTGGGGGGTGTACCTGCCCAGTCTCACTCTATCCAATCAGTGCTGCCATTGTCAGACTGTGCAGGTACACACCCCCAACTGGTTACCTCCCCTCTGTACCCTTACTGCAGACTGCTAGCAATTCATTCATAACTTCTAGCAGGAATAATAAAGGAATGGCACAACATAGAGACATAAGAATAGATGTTCCAGACTTGTTATTACATGGGGAATGCATGAAGCTATTAAAAACAGCCACGTCAGGAGCGGGGAGAGGTCCTCTTTAAGAAAGGCATTAGATGTAATGTCCCTTTAAATATGTCCTCATTATAGAAACTATAAAGGACATAATGATAGATATTTATCATGGGAAGCAGTTCTGCAGTAGCGCAGCACATGGCGATCATCCCCTTTAAGTCATGTGAACGGGTCAGCAGTGGTCTCTGTTTATTCAGCCTTAAGCAATTAGCAGCGCGGCCAGGTAGGAGCGCAGACCCGGCCACAACCGAAAGCTTCTGTTCCTCCTCCACTCGAGCGGATCTGCTGAGTGCACAGAATAAAAAGCTAGGCTTACCATTAATGACGGGCTGTGTTCCGATGCATAGATTATAGGCTTGACTAAGCCTTTCATGAACCCACAGCCCTGTATAAACCACCAGATGAATGACGAGGGTGGGGAGATCAATTATCTCAGCGCCTTCTTAATAAACAAGGAGAAAAAAAACTTGTTTCGTTCTTCCTTTTATGTCTCTGAATAGTAATGTCCTCGGCCCAGGCGGCTGCGTGCAGTCCAAGGGGCACATTTACTAAGTTCTCCTTTTTTTTTGGAGTAAAAAAAAAAAAAAGGCTAATTGGCAAATTCTGTCTTCAATTTACGCCTCATTTATTATCCCTTAATAAATCCGGTTTGTCTTTTTTGGTTTAAGTCTGACCTCTAGTGGTCGTCTCTTGTAAGACAGATTCAGATTCACTAAAACTGGTCTAAATAGAATGCGCATGATAGTGAACTGAATTTTGGCGCACGTCTCGATGAAAGTAGGGAAATTGTGGCGCAACTCACCACTCAAAACAGAAAAGTACACCAGCCCTGGGGTACGGCAAAATCTGGTGCAAAATAAGCTGCACCTACATAAATAGGACAGAAATTAGGCGCAAAAGTTAGAAAGCTTCTGAATTGTCTTAAAACTCAAAATAGGCGCCACAGATGCAAATGCCTCCAAAACAGGCGCAAAAACAATTGTTAAATGAGACTTTAAACCAAAAACAGTCGTAAACGGGCTTTCTACTGTGCCCCAATTAAAAAATCGTGGCTGTTTTCTTCCTAAAACAGCGCCTCACCTGTTCCAGAGGTTGTATGTGGTATTGCTGCTCAGTCCCATTAGTTTCATTGGAAGTGAGCTGTGATTCCAAGCACAACACATGAACAGGACAATCCCTTTGAAAAGGACCTCTCCCCGCTCCTGACATGCCTGTTTTAATAGCTTCATGTATTCCCCATGTAATAACGATTCTGGAGCATCTATTCTTATGGCTTTATGTTGTGCCGTTCCTGCTAGAAGTTATGGATGAATTACTAGCAGTCTGCAGTAAGGGTACAGAGGGGAGGTAACCAGTTGGGGGTGTGTACCTGCACTGTCTCACTCTATCAATCAGTGCTGCCATGTTCAGACTGTGCAGGGACACCCCCCCAACTAGTTACCTCCCTTCTGTACCCTTACTGCGGACTGCTAGCAATTCATTCATAACTTCTAGCAGGAATAATAAAGGAACGGCACAACATAGAGCCATAAGAATAGATGTTCCAGAATCGTTATTACATGGGGAATGCATGAAGCTATTAAAACAGGCATGTCAGGAGCGATGAGAGGTCCTCTTTAACATTGGAACATGTACATGTTCATAAGACTACGTTCACATGTGTGGTAACCTGATTCAGCAGACTGTTCCGGCAGAGAACAGCCTACCGGAGTTCACCGGTTTTGGCATTGCCAGATACTGTCATTCACCACATAGACTATAATAGGATCCAGATGCTTTTTTTCGGACTGACAAAAACCGTTGCATTCAATGTTTTTTTGTCTGGCTGCTTCTCGGCACTCATGCCAGAAAGCAGACGGATCCCATTGTAATCTATAGGGTCCAGCGGTATCCAGTACTACACATGTGAACATAGCCTAAGACCAGTCATCTCTGTCTGTGATCAGTCTTTATAATCTGCCTCCTTGTATCTTGTGTTTAGGTACGACTCCTTCACTGGTGTTCCTGTGAGCCAACCAAATATCTCGCTGGAGAAGGCCAGCATCTTATTCAACATGGCCGCCCTCTACACACAGATCGGAACCCGCAGCAACCGACAGACAAAAACCGGACTGGAGGAGGCCGTCACCATGTTACAGAAGGCTGCAGGTAACGTCACGTAGTGCCAGGTTCATCCATGGTCAGTCCTGGCCATTTCATCATGTCTCATGTCTGTGATGACTAGCAGATTAAAAGATTGACATTGATAAGCGGCGTATTTTACAATCGCTTATCCTGAACTTTACCATAGAAATAACCTACCCATTCGACCAACCTGAGAGGCAAAGTGCCATCGTTATGCCTACTACTACTTGGCTTTGATCCTAAGATATGTAAAAAAACGAAATTATCTTTAGTTGTCCTCCACCGTCAGGTTATTACCAATTGTATTCAGCTGTCTTTCGTATATTTGGAGGAGCCGCACAAAATTCAATATGGCTGCCTTCATGGTTCTTTGTTTAAGGTGTATCCACAAGAGGCCCATAAAGGGTTAAAGGGGTTGTGTCATCAGAGACAACCACTAAAATCAGTTGTCCAGGTGATCGATCAGTTGATCGCCCTGGGTTCCGCCCTCTGCTTCCCCTGATAGTTTCCCTGTAGCGGCCACTGCAGGAGAAATGTGGTATTACACGGTGGTCATTCAGATGAATGTACTACAGGGAGGGCCCGGTTCCTGTGGATTGGGAGGCAGTCTTACAGAGCGAATGTCCGTTCTGGCTCATAGAGGGGATCCAAAGCACGGAACCCATTTATGAAGTCTCTGTGTGGTGTAAAGTACTGCTCCCGCTGATAGGGATGAAATATCCGAAGTCGATTCGCTCATCCCTACCCGCTGGCCTTGGACAGCACGGTATAAGGGGAGCTCAGTCTGTCCCTCGGTGATCCAGGTATCATAAGATCATAGGTGGTGTTAGTGCCCACCACCCCCGTATGGGCGTGTTGTAGATACCCTGAGCGTTACACCCCTCCCCACAAGCTTTTACAACAGGGATCTCTTCTGCCTTTCTGTGACATTCTAGAAGGCGGCCGCCCGGTGACATCATTCTTTTCGCCGTGTTTGGTCGAGAGATTATCTCGGTTAATGATTAACGTTTACTTCTCCAGAGTGTTTGCCATCCGGCCATAGTGCACATGGAAGCGACTGCAGGGAATTTTAGAAATTTAGAATTTCCCAAATTCTCATTGCAGATGTGAAGACATGGATTTGGCTCTTCATCAGCTCATAGGTTTCACGCTATGGTACAGTAGGTTCTCTATTTCCTATTCATCACAGGCTTAGGCTCCCCTATGCTTTACACTGCAGCTCTGCCAGTTTAGAATACATAAAGTAAACTGGAAGTGATAAGTGATGATTAACACACATCTCCCGAGGCCCGGTAGTCCCAGTAATGGGGTCCTGGAAATCCACATTAATAACTGGTTATATGTTTCCCGTATACTGGAAGCAGCGTAACGTCCGGCTGGTTAATTATTAGCGTCCGACCTTCGCGCTTGTAGCTTCTCTCCGAGATCCGTGTGAGAATATTAAATGCAGTAGCAGTCAATGATTATAGGGAGAGGTGTTGTCACACAAACAGTAGCCGGGAATCTGCATAAAACATAACATCTCATCATGCAGGACAAAGACATCAAATCTGAACCAGGCTGTAATTTAACGGCAATGGGAGGGGGGTAAATCTGGTGCCGCTTATCTCGGAGAAGATTATCATCGGTTCTATGTGTTCCCCCCCCCCCTGTGACATCCGATGTTGGGGAGGGGTCCAGCGCCTCCACTGTCAAATATCTACCGTCAATTGTATCATGTAGCACTGGGTCCCGCCATGGCCGGTGGATGACCCACCCTTTAATCCTCCTGCTCCTGGTAATAAGGTGCTGGACGGTGACTCAGTTTCCCGCCAGTCCAGAACAGTAGCTGCTTTGTCAGATTCCAGGTTGACCTAAATTCCAGACCATTGTGTTCTGGATGAAAGGAGTCCAGGTGTACGAGCTTTTCACCCTGAACCTATGTGGCAGAGGAACCTGTAGGACTGCTGTCTCTGCACCCCCTATGGCAAACACTGCAGCACTGCAGGCACTTGAGGTGGGGCATTTTGATATTTCAGCTTTGAAAGGACATCGTACTAATGCTCCAGTATAAAGGGGACCTGTTGTGGGGTGAGGGGCACCCTTTAAATTGGATTTGAGGATCTGTGGTAACAAAGTATTCATGGAGTATTCTAGTAATAGATGAGAGCTGATATTGTGCACCCCGGGCTGAAAATCTTTTAATACAAGAAAGCCAAGCCTACACTTCTTCTGTCAAGGACTGGGGAGCCTGCAAGTCTTCTGCCAAGGACTGGGGACCCTGAAAGTCTTCTATCAAGAACTGGTGAGCCTACAAGTCTTCTATGAAGGACTGGGAGCCTACAAGTCTTCTATGAAGGACTGGGGAGCCTGCAAGTCTTCTGTAAAGGACTGGGGAGCCTGCAAGTCTTCTGTCAAGGACTGGGAGCCTACAAGTCTTCTATGAAGGACTGGGAGCCTACAAGTCTTCTATGAAGGACTGGGAGCCTACAAGTCTTCTATGAAGGACTGGGGAGCCTGCAAGTCTTCTGTCAAGGACTGGGGAGCCTGCAAGTCTTCTGTCAAGGACTGGGGAGCCTGCAAGTCTTCTGTCAAGGACTGGGGAGCCTGCAAGTCTTCTGTCAAGGACTGGGGAGCCTGCAAGTCTTCTGTCAAGGACTGGGGAGCCTGCAAGTCTTCGGTCAAGGACTGGGGAGCCTGCAAGTCTTCTGTCAAGGACTGGGGAGCCTGCAAGTCTTTTGTCAAGGACTGGGGAGCCTGCAAGTCTTCTGTCAATGGGCCTCAGTCTCTGTAAGGACTGGGAGCCTGCAAGTCTTCTGTCAAGGACTGGGGAGCCTGCAAGTCTTCTGTCAAGGACTGGGAGCCTGCAGTCTTCTGTCAAGACTGGGAGCCTGCAGGTCTTCTGTCAAGGACTGGGGAGCCTGCAAGTCTTCTGTCAAGGACTGGGGAGCCTGCAGGTCTTCTGTCAAGGACTGGGGAGCCTGCAAGTCTTCTGTCAAGGACTGGGGAGCCTGCAAGTCTTCTGTCAAGGACTGGGGAGCCTGCAAGTCTTCTGTCAAGGACTGGGGAGCCTGCAAGTCTTCTGTCAAGGACTGGGCAGCCTGCAAGTCTTCTGTCAAGGACTGGGGAGCCTGCAAGTCTTCAGTCAAGGACTGGGGAGCCTGCAAGTCTTCAGTCAAGTACTGGGGAGCCTGCAGGTCTTCTGTCAAGTACTGGGGAGCCTGAAAGTCTTCTGTCAAGAAGTGGTTCAGTGTAACAAGTCCAACCGGTTACAGTGCAGATCCTGGAGTGATAACCTCCTGTTTGCAATCAGTGTCTGAAATAACTGAGGTGTGGAGGCCGTGTGAACGCGTCAGGAGGGTTTAACAGGAGTGTATCACCTACATATTTTACTAATTAAAACTGGACACTGACACATATTCTTTTATTTCTAATGACTTTTTATCTTCTTTGTTCTATTTTCCTCACATGACTTGGGGGGTCATCCATCTTATCTTATCTACTCAGAGATATGGTTTACAGCATCCTCCTGGACCATAGCAAAGGGTAGTCTGGAGATGACTCATTTACTTCTATAGGAGAGTGTTGTGAGCATGTTCTGTGACCTGTGCAGCGAGGGGGAGGAGATAAGCTGTGACATCACTTATTGGGATTGGTGGGTCCTGTGTTATTTCCAGATCTTTGATATCTGTCATAGTAATCTTGCCTGGAATGATAATGAGATGACTGCTGAGAGGGGATGTCTACAGGAAAAGTGGTTGGCATAAAAATGGCAGGTTTTGGGGATTTTTCTTTAATATAAATAGTGATGTGAAAACGTAAAATCACCAGTAAGGGGGGCCCTGTTTTCATGATCGGTGGGGATCAGATCAGTAGGACCCCCACCAGTCTAAGGCTTCATTCACACGTCCTGTTTTTCTTTCCTGATTCGATCCTGATTTTTTCAGGACCCATTGAAATGAATGGATCCAGATCAGGATCAGGATCGAATCAGGAAAGAAAAACAGGACGTGTGAATGCGGCCTAATAGTTATCCCCTATCCTGTGAATAGGGAATAACTTTACATAACCAGAATACCCATTTGGCCGTATTATGGCCGCACTTAGGGCCCGGGAACCCCTGGGGCTCTTCTGTACTGATCACAAGGGCTGTCACCCAGCTTTCCCAGACTCCGGAATGCTGATCTATTTCTGCTGCTACATAACTTAGTATGTTCAGTTCAGAACTCTGAGAACCTGGACTGATAACACCTGTGGGTGCCGATGTGGCTGTCACCCAGCTTTCCCGGAAGCTGATATAGCTGAATAGGTGTTTCGTAAATGTAGTGGCAACACCTCGTACCAGTCATATAATTATAGTTTACTGCTGTGATACAGTTAGTATCATGGGCCTGGTATACAAATAGCATCACCGCCCGCTCCTGACATCACAGCCGGCTGCCCTACATTACATATCAGTAATTACTGCCGTCTCTTGTGTTACACAATATTTGTGTTTATTGTTACATTGTTTCATCCCTTGTGTTCATTGTATACGTATACCAAGGTTGGACTCACGTACAGGGTGACCGATCGACAGTGTCACCAATCCTGGACACTGAGGCTTTTTTTTTTTTTCCAAATGCTAAACTTATTCTGAACTGATTTTGGTTAAATTTTGTTTTATTGTCCAGTCACCTCCAGAGCTGCAATCACAATTCTGTTGGATGGTATTGGGAATCAGTCAGTTCTGTTGACCAACACAACCTAACAACTTAGGGCGCATTCACATCACCTTTTAGCTTTCTATTCTTCTGATCCGTAAGACTACTTTCACACTTGCGTTGTTGTTTTCCGGTACTGAGATCCGGCAGAGGATCTCAATACCGGAAAAAAACAGTTCGATTTTGTCCCCATGCGTTCTGAATGCAAAGAGATCTGTTCAGGATACATCAGGATGTCTTCCGTTCCGGCAGCTTTCAGTTTTGTGACCGGACACAAAACCGCAGCAAGCTGTAATTTTGTGTCCGGTCATAAAAACGGGAAAAAAAACGGATCCGGCTCTGAAACCAATGTAAGTCAATGGTGATGGATCCGTTTTTTTAAAAAACTAAAAAACCGGATCTGTCACCCATTGACTTTCAATGTATTTAGTGCTTGATCCGTTTTGATTTCACACAACCGCATCCTAACGGAACGGATGTATCCTGATGTGCAAAATCAAAACGGATCCGTTTAATTCCGGTATTGAGATCCTCTGCCGGATCTCAGTACCGGAATTAACAACGCAAATGTGAAAGTAGTCTAAGAAGACAAGAGAGAGAGAAAAAAAAAACGGATCCTGTTGCATCAGTTGATTTCAGACAGAGATCCAGCTTTTTAGACGGAAAACAGTCCTACATGTGGTACTTTTTTTTCCGTATAAAAAAAAACGGATCTCAGATGGAAATGGCTCAAACGGATGCCAACTGATGCAACAGGATCCGTTTTTTTTTTTAACAGGATCCTTTTTATAGTTTAGAAGAACGGAAAGCTAAAGAGTGATGTGAATGCACCTTACATTCACTCCCTTTAAGGCACTGTACTCTGTTTACATGCTGGTGGCACCAGGAGATGTGATGTCAGATTGATAGCAGAATTAGGAATTCAGCTCTGGATGTGAATAGAGTATAAGATCAGTACATGATAACTAAAACAAAGCAAGCACTGTACTAAACTGTAGGAAGTTTGGCAGCTTTCAGCACCTTTGAGAGATCAAAGGAAATGTTTGCCCACAGCCCGATCCACATCGTAAGCGCCGGTCCTCTTGGCACAAGACATTTTCAGGTCTTGGACTGAGTAGGTTGTGTCAGATCTTTATAGGGACCCAGGTTAAAGAGGAGCTGTCACCTCTCATGACACATTACCCATGGAATAACAATTTTGGAGCATCTATTCTTATGACTCTATGTTGTGCCGTTCCACTATTATTCCTTCTAGAAGTTTCTGACTGAATCGCCAGCCGTCTGTTGTGACCAGTTAGAGGGTGTGTATCCCTGCACAGTCTGACACTGGCAGCATTGATTAGATCAGGGATGCTCAACCTGCGGCCCTCCAGCTGTTGTAAAACTACAACTCTGACTATTTCCTTCTGTAGGCTGTCGGGGAATGATGGGAGTTGTAGCTGGAGGGCCGCAGGTTGAGCATGCCTGGATTAGATAATGTCAAGACTGTGCAGAGACACACTTGTAACACCCAGATCGTCCTTTATTGCAGACAGCTGGCAATTAATTCATAACTTCTAGTAGGAATAATAGAGGAATGGCACAATGTACAGTCATAAAAAAAAGATGCTACAGAATTGCATGGGGAATGCAAGTAGTTACTAAATCAGTGTCAGATGTGAATGACTGAAGCATGATGTGAGCCCCCCTATACTCTGCACCCCTGCTCACATCTTTCTTCCCGTCTTCCAGGTGTACTCAGCTACCTTAAGGAGACCTTCACCCACACCCCCAGTTATGACATGAGCCCGGCCATGCTGGGAGCCCTCATCAAGATGTTTCTGGCAGAAGCCCACGAGTGTTACTTCGAAAAGCTGATCCTGGCAGGAGTCCAGAATGAATTCTGCACCTTGGTGAAGATGGCGCAGGAAGCGGCGAAGGTACCAGTCACCCTATAATAGACGTCAGCCACCGGTTCCGGCTGCGTCAGTGTTTCCTTCGTCAGTGTTTTTTTGGTGTCGCAGCAACCCGATTGTGGAATGTGTACACGTATAGGTGATCGTAGCTGTTTGCTTTTGCTAATGATTCAGTAGCGGAGCTGCAGGGTGGTGCCCGGGTCAACACAGTGATTGATGCTTAAGTGCTTCTAAGGTGCCCGTAGGTGCAGATAATTTATCTGACAGGACCGATAAAGGAGGGGGTGGGGGGTGTCTATGGAAACAAGTGACTGCAGCATTCCTTTATCCTGGCTTCCAGTAATATAGAGCAGTTGATGTAGTGTTTTCAGGGCGGAGGTTGATAATCAATGGGCCAGAAAACTCAGAGAAGGTCATTGACCTCCATGTAGAGGAGTAGTCTGAATGGACATGGTTCGACAGGAAAGAAATGGCTTTGCTAGACCAGACCTGGGCGTCCATGGTGTGTTCCCAAATCTCAGACTCAGATAGAGGTCAGTGGCTGCCCCTGCTAGGAAGATAGAAAGGAGCAAAGGTGACAGCTCCATCTCCCTTGGCACATGTTAGTGGTTACCTTGAGTAATGAAAGTTGCCCTAAGTTTCAGGCTGCAGTCATCATTCCATAATTTGTTTCCAGACCCTCTGATATTCAGGTTGTAACCTCATCCTAGTTTCAGATTTTTCTCATGTGCCCCTCCCGATAATAATTTTGAATGTGAGGTATGTGTGTCCAGGATGCTGCTGCCTACACTAGCTCTCATGTGTCAGCACAGCTTCATTTCTGGATTGATTCTCACTTGTACTGGCAGTAAGTGATGCTTAATTCTCCTCCTCTTCCCCTGCAGAGTCTGTCCTGGGTGCTCTGCTTGCCCTCTATACTTGTACACAGCCTGTGTGACTCTCCCCCTAAAAACTGCCTTATCTACAGCCTGTGTGAGATGGTTTCCCCCCTCTTCACACTCTGATCTGTTTTGTACAACCTCCTCCTTCTCCCTGCTGCTATCTTTAACACTGAGAGAAGGGAGGAGGAGAGCAGAGAGAGCCATTAGAAACAGTAGCAGAGCTCTGGTGCATTTATATCAGATTCAGCAGCACCACCAGCTAGGTGAAGGACTTACACACACTCTGCCGAAGCAAAATGGTAGGGAATTTATGATGAAGACAACTATTTAGAAAGTTGCTTTATTTTTTCATTTAGGAAGCAAATAAACAATATAAAAATTCAGTGAGAAAGTGTCCATAATCTTTACATTATAGAGAGTTGGGGTCCATATGTTTGGGCTTATGAAGAGAATGGCTTGGAGTTTTATGGTCTGATGTAACAATATTTCTCATTGCAGGTCAGTGAAGTCTACTCGCAAGTGTTTAACGCCATGAACCAGGCTCCCATCAAGGAGAACGTCCCCTATTCCTGGACCGTTATGGTACAAGTAAAGTCGGAACATTACAAAGCCCTGGCTCATTATTTTGCAGCAATCACACTCACCGATCACCAGCGTAAGTCTCCATCATAGGGAATTGTTGCACATGTGTCTCTGGGCAGTGTGTAACTCTATAAGGGTGAAGGGTGAATAAACCTCAGGGCAAACCTTCCATCCTTACACTGATCAGGACGACTACTAATGCAGATTCTCTCCGACAGTGACACCTCGTGATGATGAAGACAAGCAGGAGAAGGCTTTATCGCAGCTCTACGACCACATGCCAGAAGGAATGACAGCAATGAAGATACTGAAGGATAAACAGCAGAGGAACCTGCTAGGTAACCGAACATGGAAGACGTGACATCTGTGATAAATGTGCAGTAATCTGGAGTGTAATACAGGATGTAACACAGGTGTATACAGTGACTGCACCTGTAGAATAGTGAGTGCAGCTCTGGAGTATAATATAGGATGTAACTCAGGATCAGTACAGGATAAGTAATGTATGTACACAGTGACTGCACCAGCAGAATAGTGAGTGCAGCTCTGGAGTATAATATAGGATGTAACTCAGGATCAGTACAGGATAAGTAATGTATGTACACAGTGACTGCTCCAGCAGAATAGTGAGTGCAGCTCTGGAGTATAATATAGGATGTAACTCAGGATCAGTACAGGATAAGTAATGTATGTACACAGTGACTGCTCCAGCAGAATAGTGAGTGCAGCTCTGGAGTATAATATAGGATGTAACTCAGGATCAGTACAGGATAAGTAATGTATGTACACAGTGACTGCTCCAGCAGAATAGTGAGTGCAGCTCTGGAGTATAATACAGGATGTAACACAGGTGTACACAGTGACTGCACCAGCAGAATAGTGAGTGCAGCTCTGGAGTATAATACAGGATGTAACTCAGGATCAGTAATATATGTACACAGTGACTGCACCTGTAGAATAGTGAGTGCAGCTCTGGAGTATAATATAGGATGTAACTCAGGATCAGTACAGGATAAGTAATGTATGTACACAGTGACTGCTCCAGCAGAATAGTGAGTGCAGCTCTGGAGTATAATACAGGATGTAACACAGGTGTACACAGTGACTGCACCAGCAGAATAGTTGAGTGCAGCTCTGAAGTATAATACAGGATGTAATTCAGGATCAGTAAAGGATAAGTAATGTATGTACACAGTGACTGCACCAGCAGAAATAGTGAGTGGCAGCTCTGGAGTATAATACAGGATGTAACTCAGGATCAGTAATATATGTACACAGTGACTGCACCTGTAGAATAGTGAGTGCAGCTCTGGAGTATAATATAGGATGTAACTCAGGATCAGTACAGGATAAGTAATGTATGTACACAGTGACTGCTCCAGCAGAATAGTGAGTGCAGCTCTGGAGTATAATATAGGATGTAACTCAGGATCAGTACAGGATAAGTAATGTATGTACACAGTGTCTGCTCCAGCAGAATAGTGAGTGCAGCTCTGGAGTATAATATAGGATGTAACTCAGGATCAGTACAGGATAAGTAATGTATGTACACAGTGACTGCTCCAGTAGAATAGTGAGTGCAGCTCTGGAGTATAATACAGGATGTAACACAGGTGTACACAGTGACTGCACCAGCAGAATAGTGAGTGCAGCTCTGGAGTATAATACAGGATGTAATTCAGGATCAGTAAAGGATAAGTAATGTATGTACACAGTGACTGCACCAGCAGAATAGTGAGTGCAGCTCTGGGGTATAATACAGGATGTAACTCAGGATCAGTACAGGATAAGTAATATAATGTAGATATATATATAATCTATACATTTTACATAATGGTCTTCTCTGTTGGACAGATGGGTAACAATTAGTTTTCAGTCTTCTCAGGAGAATATGAAGTTGGGATAACACTAATATGCTTTCAGTTTGTGCTCAGGCTCTTGTTGAGATCACATTTCTAGGACATTTTAGTGACATTGTGTCCTCTTGGACAAGTACTTTATACTGCTTTATAGGGTTTTATTAAATTTCCATAAATGTAGATGATACCACCCTTGCTCCTGGCCGCACCCTGTTATACAGGACATAGTTCACATTCCTGTTTGCTCTGAGACAATAGAACAAAATCACTGTAAATGGGTCAACAAATGTCCTTAGCGACTGCCAGTCCTCACGCAGCTTCCACCATGTCTTGTGTGTGCAGCCTGGTCACGTCCCGGCCCGCTCTCATCCCGTTTGCTTTTGTCCTGTCCATAGGAAAGGCTCATTTATGCAAAGCGATTGTCTGCCACGAAGAAGCCCTGAGGTTATCCAATCTGTGCAGCCAGCTCAAGCAGATCGACGTGCTGCAAGAGATACTGTCTGCTTTCCACAAGAGGGCGCTGCTCAAGAACTCCACTTACAAGAAAGAAGAGGACTTCCTGGGATTAGTGGTGGCCCCCGATATAGTCAGTAAGTGCAGTCCGCCAGGTTGACGAAGATGAATATTTTCAAACATAATTAGAATATGACGGTTTTATTACCTCACATTGTATCATTAGCATTCATCCCATAAGACGCAGGGACATTTTCCCCCACTTTGGGGGAAACTGCGTCTTATGGGGCGAAAATAAGGTATATACACCACTTGTTTAAGGAGTTAAATTTAAGAACTCTTAATGATTTAAAAGGGTTTTGCCACGTTTGTAAGTTTTTTCCTATCTTGAAGATAGCCGATAACTAACTGATTGCTGGGGGTCCTACTGTTGACACTCTGACTAACCCTGAGAACAGGGGTCTCGTCCCCCCCCCCCATCTGATTGAGCGGCAGGTTGAGCATGCATTCATTCTCTATGGGACTGCCTGAAATAGCTGAGCGCAGTACTCCACCATCTCTGACTCTCCCATAGAGAATGAATAGAGCGGCAGGGCGCATGCCTGACCTACTGCTCTATCAGATTAGGGAACGGGACCCTTGTTCTTAGGGTCGATTAAGGTCCCAGCAATTATATCCCAAGCGATCAGATAATTACCCTGTGGATAGGGGATAACTTGCAAGCTTGGCACAACTCCTTTCAGGGAGGAATTTCTGCTAGGGGAGAAGGGAAGGTATTGTTTGTAATGGAGGCATGTGGATGTGTCACATATGAAGGACCACCATTTACTGGATACCATAAGCAAAAAGAGACAAGTAGGAACATGTCGTATAGGGGATCACAATAGCGTACTGTTCATATGTTATATTACACCCTTAAGCTGCTGAATACTTCTAGAAAGAGGAAGGAATGCAATGGTCCATGATGCAAATTGATTGATGCGGATTATATTCATTTGGTATGGAGGTGCCTAAAATTGTATCCTACTGGGCCTATATCATACACACATTAAAGGGGTTGTCCACGACTTTGATACTGATGATCTATCCTCAGGATTGGCCACTAATATCAGATCAGCAGGGGTCAGCTGTAACACATAGCTGAGTTCAGCGAAGTCCATTGTGAAGCTGGTAACTGAAGCAGCACTCCCATTTTGTATAGATTTTTTTTTAAAATATGTTTTCTCACAGGGTGACCAAGAAAAGGGGTGCACAGGGGTATTTTGGTTACAAGTTACCTCCTTTCCACTGATTGCCGGTCACGTCTCCGATGGGCAGGCTAGCCATTTTACAGACCAGGGCAGTGCTAAAGCGTGTCCATCAGTGGCAGTGACATCATCGGGCTCACTGCAGAAACCCGGTACGTCACCAGAACTAATGAAAAAGCTCTTGCCCTGGTCATATCAGAGGGGCTGCCTGGGTGAAAGAGAGGACATGTCGAGGTTCAGCTCTGAACCCGGACAACTCCTTTAATCTATTCCCGTATACCCACGCGCAGGTGTCACATTCTTCTTCATAGGATAAATCCTATCCCATCTGCAGCTGCTCCGGATCATGTCCCCTTCGTCTCCGGACGGGCAGATTCCACAGATAAGCAGGAAGCATTTTTCATCTTGGTGGAATGTATTCACAATGAAAGTCTTCTGATCTTCCCCAGGTAAAACAGAGTACAAGGCGGAGATCATTCCTCCCCCACTCTCCAGGGTGAAAGTGATTGATTTCTTCCAGCGACTGGTACGTATTGCAGCACTACACAAAGACGTCGCTACCGCCTTGTATACACGGAGGGGCGCCAAAGGCCTGTACGCGGCTGTGCTGTGTCTGTGTAGATCTCTAGATACCTTTATATGATGAGAACAATAATATCAGTTATCATGCTTTAAACATGAGGCGTTGTACAGGGCTTACGGGCAGCTGACTGGCATTGTTCTCACCTAGTGAAATCCCTGGAGGTTATTCTTCACAATATACTGAAAGTGTGTTCCATACATTATAGCTGAACGTGCCCTCCTTGCCCCTATCCCCTGGGTTTTCCGCATACATGAGCTTCAGATAAGGGCCCGATATGTTGACATATCCACGGGCGAATCACATTCTTGCTCCACATATGAAAACAATATGGCGACTAAACAGAGAGAGTTCTCGGCTTTTGTGATAAGATCATTTTGATTGCAGTAAGAAACACCTTTTGCATCTGTATTTCCAGGGCCCTCTGTCAGTATTTTCTGCAAAACAGCGGTGGACGGCACCGAGGAAGGTCCTCCTGACTCTTGAGGATGGGGAGATGGGTTTCATCTTAAAAGGTGACTGCCCTGTACAGATAACCTCACTGGATCCTCTCTGTCCCGCTGCAGTAAGTACAACAGGTTTTGTGCCCGCAAAATATTTTTTTGCATAATCCTCAAACCCGAGCAATGTCCCACAAAATTGTGACAGAGATCGGGATTGTTATAAAATGAAAGAAGAACCCATAGTTAGCTGCTCGTCATTCCATCACCACTACTTTGGTGCTCCTGTTGGTCTATGCTTTCACCACTGTAGTGATGACATCCCCAACTACTCCACATAACCACTGTGGTCTCTCCTCAGCAGTGGTGTTGCCAACTACCTCACATGACCGCTGAGGCCATTGACTGGCAGCGGCGGTTGCCATGGAGTAGGCATAGACCATTGGAAGCACTGGAGCAGTGGCACTGGCATGGTTGGGGATTGACTTGAGTAAGGTTTCTTTATTTGCCACAAATTGGGGGGGGTGTGGCTCTTGAAAAAGCCCAAACAAAAACTGTTTGCAGCAAGGTCAGAAGGCTTAAAGGCTATGTACACCTTTGGAGTCAATTTTTTTTATGATTTTTTTTTGGCTAAAACTCATATTTTCAATTGGTCTTTATTAAAAATATTGAGCTGTTCAGTCACAGTGAGTGTTTAGAAGGTCAGAGATAAGGAGTCCGTCTGCTCCTCAGATGACGGAATTGAGAAAAATCCACAGGCAGCTAGTAGAGCATCTCAGCTCTGTACACAAAAAAGGAGTCCATACTGTTAATAAAGACCAACTGAAAAAGTGATTTTTTAGGTCAAAATAATAAAAATAAATTGCCCCCAAAGGTGTACATAGCCTTTAAAGGGAATGGACACCCTCATGGCAGTTTTTTAGGATTGCATTTTACTCATTTTGGGCTAAAATAATTTTTTCAGCTGTTTCTGAGATACAAGGGTTAAAAATCAGTCAGTTTACAGGCTGTTTTCTTTGAATTACGTGGGCATGTGTAGCCTCAAACACTCATTGTAGCTCAATTCTTATCAAACTGATAAGAATATGGCTTAAAGTCATGTTTATGTGAGCAGAGATAAGAGCTACACATGAACCGTCAGACAATGGGATTCAAAGAAAACCAACTGTGACAGCCTGCAAACAGACTGTTTTTTAATCCTTGTATCTCAGAAACGGCTGAACATTTTTAATAAAGACCAATTGAAAAAAAATTATTTTTAGCTCCAAACAAGTAAAAAGCAGTCATAAAAAAATCCTAAACTCACTGCTATTGCCTACCACTGCTGTCTGGGTCCCCGATGTTGTTTTATCTAGTTTACACAGGAAATTCCTCAAAATGCCTTCTGAGTTTAATTTAACAAACCACTCCTGTCCCATCAGAGGCTCTAGCTGATCCTCTGTTCCTCAGCCATGCTTTACCCTGCAGCTTTGCCTGATTGGTCACTGTATAGAAGACCATTAGGAAGTCGGTGCACTGAGAGCAGCTTTCCATTCCAGCCAGTGATAAGGGGAGAACAATAAGGGGGGGTCCTGGAGAATAGTTGGGGGTCTCTCCTTAGCCTTATTTTTCAGCTTAGTCTATCCTTTATACAATTAGTAATATTTCCCCCTTTGCTGTTCCAGAGGGCGGGCGTGAAGGAAGGAGATTACATTGTGTCTGTGGAAGAGAAGGACTGCAAATGGTGCTCCATAAACGAGGTCATGGACATGTTAAATGGAATAAATGAAGAAGGCAAAGAGATCCGAGTGATCAGTATCCAGGACCAGACTTCGAGCATGGTACGTGCGCTCCCTCCTAACCTCCTGTCCTCGGCCACAGGAAGGCTTCATGGTTACAACTGTGTTTTACTTTGATATGCTGCGGCATTTCACAGAAAATATAGTTTAAAGAGTGCATGTCAGCAGGATCAACCCTGTTACACCAGACATACTGCTGATTAAATTGTAAAAAGTTGGTTGTGGCGTTCTGAAGATGAAATGACTTTTATTCTCTATGGAAATGAAAGTTTCAGGGGGTGGGTAGAATTTGAAAGTCGAGGTGCACTGAGAGGCTAGGTGCCCCTCCTGGCTCAGCTTGAGTGATGGCTCCCTGCCTATACACAAAAGGAGACACCTGCCAATCGAGCTGAGCCAAGGACGGGAAAACCGTCGGGGAGCCGCTCCTGTGACCTGGCGACGGACTTAGTAAACTATGTTTTTGCTGAAATTTCCCATAACAGAAGTTCAAGGGGATTGCTGTATTTTCAATGTAAGAATATAGGAAATTGTTGCATGGGCTCCCCCTGGGGGGAAAAGATGGAGAGCACCAAGAGGTGTGGCCAGCACTGGAAGCTGAGGAGCTAAGGTGCCTCTCATTTGCATAAAAAAACAAGGGGGTCATTTACAAAATTATATATGCCAGTTTGGCCCGCTCACTCAAGGTCTAAAAAAGGCGTGACGTGGGCGGTGAAGAGAACGGGCCGTAGGCCCTTCTCATTCTTCATTTTCTAGGCCTGTTTTTGTCATAGAAAATAGTCTAAATCTATGACAGCAAGGAAGCTGTCATAAATTTAGACCGGCAGTGGATGCGCCAAAGTTATGTAGAGGCTGGCGCCTCTTCATAATTTCGGCAGATCCACCACTAGCGCATGGGGTTATTAGGACTGGCGTATAGAACACCAGTCTTAATACATTATACCCAAGTCTTTTTTTTCTCTGGAACGCCACAAGCCAGGTATTATTTTAATTAGTGGTATCTCTAGTGGTAACCCCCTAACTGTTTTGCCAGAGTGAAACTCCAGCAGTGGGAAAAGTAGCTAACTGGAGGGGGGAGGGCTGCTTTAGATGTTGCTACTTCCTTAATGGTAGCAGCTAGAAACATGGTTTGAAAGCAGACATTCCAAGCTTTCAGACAATACCAAAATGACAGCAATGTGTTCAGGACAGAAAACGATATCACTGATAGAAATCGGGATGCTGTGAATGCAGCTGAAAATGAAAGTAAAAACAGGTTTTACCCACAATTATTCCCGACTTAATTTCTAACAGTGATTTCTCTGTTTCTTGGACTTTTTGGTCTTGTATTAAAGCCTGGACTGTCAGCTTTCAGACAGGACCAATGTGCACCAATTGCAGTGCTACCATTGAGGACATATCATCATCTAAAGCAGCCCTCCCCCCAGCTACTTTTCACACTGCCCGAGCTGGACTCGGGCAGAACAGTTAGGTGGTCAATGGGGTTGATCCAGCTGACATGTGCTCTATTAGTGTTCCACCCTTCTGTACCTGTTGTATAACATGTGTGGTTGGGGATAAAAGCCACCTCACTTTATAATATCCTCTTCTTCTGTTTATTCACACAGCACAACAAAAGTGCCACGTACTCGGCCGGGATGCAGAAGACCTACTCCCTGGTCTGTCTAACCATGGACGACGACAAGAACCCCAAGACGCAAAAAGCAACAAAAAAGTTATCATTCCTCAGCTGGGGATTCAGAAACCGTCAGAAAGCGGCGAGCACCCTGTGCCTCCCTTCCGCCACCGCCGCCAAGCCCCAGAGCAGCAAACTTTTCCTCTCGCCCTACGATAGCCGGGCCTGCGACAGCGCCATGTACTGACCCCCCCCCCCCCACGTCCCAAAAGACTCTGAACTCCTATAGAGACAACTGTGACAATCCCGCCAGGCTGTGACTGTGATTCTAATTTATACGTGTTCTCCGTTGTATCACCTCCCGTACCGGCAAGGTGTCATCGGGAGATCGGAACGGACTAAAGGGACGCCTCTAATTCTACTGAAGCGAGGAATCGGTTCTTACATAGTGTTTAGACAGTTTTCTGCATTTCTTTTACCGTTATTTAGTCCTCTATATAAAATACCGTAATCAGGTTTAGTCCATAAATCACTGTTCCATGGCAACCTCCCGGAGGTGTAGATGCACATTGTTCTTGGCAAAAAATCTGCCCGAAAAGCCGCAGGTTTTGCACTTTGCCGTTACTGTGAATGCAATGGATTTTCTGCTGCAGAAATTCCACAGCCTGTGTGAACATGCGCCAATAATCAGTGAGAACGATGCGGTCATATTGATGCCAGTATATGTTGGCGCTATGCAAGTGCATGATTATATTGGTGGAATTCTCACTCCCGTTTTGTGGTTATCATGTGCTGCTGTTGTAATACGGCTGTAAAAAAGGGAAATTCGTCCCCATTGCATGGGGCTAGTCCGCATGTGGACCTGTGGCTGGTCTTACTGGAAATCCAAGGATCGGCAGATTGGATGCAGATTTCATCCTTAGGGCCTGTTCAGACGGCTGTGTCCGCAAAAATGCGGATCCGCAAAAACATGGATGCCGGCAAGTGTGTGTTCCGCAATTTGCGGAACACACATGGCCAGCACCCCATACAAAATGTTCTATATTTTTTCGCGGAGCCGAGGCTCTCCACGATGTAATGCCGCCCATTGAAATGAATTCAGCAAAATTGCAGGTCGTGTGAATGGGCCCCTTATAAAAGTACAGAATGCAGCCTCCAAGATCAATTCCAGGTCATTTGCTGCCACCTGCAGGCCATAGATGGGTAGTGCATCACTGACATTAGTTCCTGCATTCTTTAGTAGAACTTGATTCACATTTGTATGATTGTTTTATCACATTAGTAAGAATAGTCTTTATTTTACGTATAGGTATAATCCTTTTCAGCTCATTTATTATGTTTTACATGTGGACCAAAGACTAAGGTACTTAGAAGGGATGCCGCTATAGACTACCCCCACTCTCCTCCAGATGCTGCTATAGACGACGTTATCACTGCTTATACTACAGCAGAAGTGTATGTCAGTGAGACGATTTCAGACGTCCCGAGACCTAAACCACTATCCAGTAATGAAGCTGGACGTGTTGTAATAATGTGCATGTTCTTTCTGTATTTATATGTCGTGTATATGGTATTATTGCTAGAGTTCAGCTCTGAAGGTTGTTGCTGCGCTCCGCGGTCCAACTGCTGTGACGTTACAACCCCTAGAACAGTGGTCAGCAACCTTCGCGCTCGAGCTGCTGTCAAACTACAACTGCCAGCATGCACCCTTGCTTGGCTGTTTTTTAAACTCCTATAGAAGTGAAAGGAGGATGCTGGGAGTTGTAGTTCAGAACAGCTGGAGTGCCGGAGGTTGAATATCCTGGCTGATGCTGGGAGTTGTAGTATCATAAGAGCTGGAAAGTTCTACTGTTATATCTCCAACTGTGCAAACATCGCCTACTGACTTAGGGAGCTGACTGAATTTTTTAACTCTTACACTGCTAGATGAAAGCCATCTCTTCATAGACGCAACTTAAAGGAACAAGGTTAAAACATTTGAAGTGTTTTTTTTTCTTTTGCATATGTCTGACGATTCCCCTATTATAAAGGGAAGCGAGTTAAGATTGTACATATTTGTGAAAATATAGATTATATGGTTTATATATGTTTTTTTTTTTAGGTTTATATAAGACTGTATATATTTAAGTGTATTTAAGAGTAAATATGTAAACCCTGATCACTAGACTCGGAATATATTGTCGGCGCCACAGAAAGCAGAGGTTGCCATTTTTAAAGGACCCTGGTGCCTGCAAGGTTTAAGGCCATGGACAGTTTTTTTCAATTGTTTACTTGCTTTCTAAATGCAAAGTTGAGCAAATTTCTAAAGAGTCTTCCTTAAAAATGTCCTTCCATTTTGCTCCTGCAGAGTATGTGCAAGTCCTTCCACTAGCTGGCGGTGGTGCTGAATCTAACCTATATCCACCAGAGTTCTGCTCTTGCTTCTGATTAATCTCTCTTTATCCTACCCCAGCTTCACTCAGTGTTAGAGATGACAGCAGGAAGGGGGTATGGTTGAGCATAGCAGATTAGAGTGTGGAGAGGGAGGAAAGCATCCAACGAGGGCAGATCACACTGTATGTAGATACAAGGAAGGGACAATCAGTGGTGGCAAGCCTATGGCATGGGTGCTAGAGAGGGCACTCACAGCCCTCTCTGTGGGCACCTGCACCCTGGAAAAAGTCTATGGTGTACCAATATGCCTTAGACTTTTCCTGCCATTCATCAGCGCAGCGCACACTATGAGCGGCACAGGCAGCGCATTGAATGTAGGCAAGATATTATAGCTAAATGATAAAGTACATGGAAGATATACTATACTGGACTGTAGTATTCAGGTTAAATTGCAGTGTTGGCACTCTGCGGTACGTTGCAGTTTGGGCATTCGGCCTCTAAACGGTTCACCATCACTGACATAGGCTGTGTAGAGAAAATGCAGAGCGCCCACATCGGCCCTCTGGTGGAATCACACAGTTCTCACATTAGGGACTGTGAAGAGAAAGACATTTGTCGAGGGATGATGCTGTGCTGATACAGGAGCTCTGGGGAAGGCAGCAGCATCCTGGACACACCGATCCTGCACGTATCACTGGGAGAGACATGCCCACGTGGGAAAAGTCTGAAACTAGGAGCAGGTTCTAAACTCAATATCAGGAACAAAGGAATGGAGACTGCAGAAAACTTAGCGCAACTTTTTTTTTTTAAAATTCAAGCTAACCACTAACATATGTAAAATACGTAGCCTTTAAATACTGACGATTAGAAAACCTTTTACGGGTTGAGATTATTTTGTGCAATATTTAGTTTGATGTTCTATTAAAAAAACATAACGCCCATCGTTGGAAGTCGTGTTTTCTAAGCGACAGAAGTGGAATAAAAGAGGATTTGCATAATGTACAGTGTGGAGTTTTATTTACCGAGAGGTGAGTAACAATACCAACACCACTAGGGCAGGGATCAGCAAGCTTCGGCACTCCAACTGCTGGGAAACTACAACTCTCAGCATGCACACTTGCTCCGCTGTTTTTGTAACTCCCATAGAAGTGAAAGGAGGATTTTGGGTGTTGTAGTTTCAGAACAGCTGAGGTGCCGGAGATCCCTCCACTAGGGGGCAGTAGCATACACTTCAATAGAGGCCACGGCATCTGCTGACTGGTGTCTTCTCCACCTTGGGACACACATACAAACAGCAATGCATAATAAATAGGTAATTACAATGGACCAGGAGCAGAGGCTTAGGCTGAGTTCACATCACGGTTTATGCCTCAGTTTGACGTATACGTTAGAAGAAAAAAAAGATACAAAAACACAGCACTCTACGTTCTTGTTTCCTGCAGTCCAGTAAAAAGAAAAGGATGCTTTTTTTTTTTGAAACCCAGCCTTAGGCCTCATTCACACATAAGTGGATTTCCATGAAAACCCGTCCTGCCGAGTGCTTGAGCACACGGCGTCATTGGTTGCTATGACGCCGTGCACTTTGTGCCGCCACTGCTGTACAGTGATACGGTGGCTGAACCAAATGCTCGGTGTCATAGGAACCAATGATGCCGTGTGCTTGTGCACTCAGCAGAACGGGTTTTCACGGACCGTGGTCAGTAAAAATCCATGAATCGATGAGGCCTTAGGGCTCATGTACACGAACATGTGCAGTCAGTGCCCGTGCTGTGGACCGTAATTTGCGGTCCACAATACACAGGCACTGACAGTGGGGCCGCCGGATTCGGACCGCGGACCCGTTCATTTGAATGGGGTCCGCGATCCGCATCCGACGGTCTGCATTGCAGAAAAGATGTGCATGCGCTACTTTTTTGCTGGGCGGAGGCATGGCTAGAAACACCACGGAAGCACACAGTAGTGTTTCCGTGGTGTTTTGATCCGTGCCTCCGCTCCGCATCTCCTGGATTGCAGACCCATTGAAGTGAATGGGTCCGTGATGCGGGGTGCACATGGCCGGCGCCCGTGTATTGCGGGCCGCAATACAGGCAGGGGCTGGCACCGGTCGTGTGCATGAGCCCTTCGGGGCAGGTGTCACACCTTCAGAAGGAAGAGAATTTTCTAGTGCCACCTATAGGCAGCTAGAGACATACTTTTCCCGGGGAGCACTGCCTGTAAGATTCCTTACATCAGATGGATCTCCACAAGGAAAACCAGCCTCGGTCAGTGGCCAGTGAGGCTCTCTCCTCTCTGCAGCCGTGGTTCCAGCCTAAGTTCTTCCTGCAGATACATTGACGCCATTATTCCCGCATCAGGTTTGTGTAAAGAAGGAATGGATGTTGCTGGCGATTCCTCGTCCCACCACGGCCTCCAAGTCCCTGAGAGAAGCGTTGGAGAGTTGCTGGATGCTGGGAAAATACTGGAGGAGCTGAAGAGCCTTCACCCGTCCCACGCCGGGTATCCTCTGTACAGTCTGCAGAATACTGGCTTCAGAAAGATGGCTGCGCTTCTTACCAAGGAAGGGGTTGCTGCCCGATTCTCGGCTTCGCTCTTGTACCTGTTCAGGGTGTTTATTACAGTCCATTATATTTTTATCTAATTTTTCACAAGCAGAAAGACGCCTGGCCTTAAAGTGTTATAGGGGTATTCCGGTTGATTAAGTCATCCCCTGTCCACCGATATCTGTTAATTCAACAGTAGGGCCCCCACCGATCACAAGAACGGGGGCCCCATACCCCCTGCAGCCCCCAAAGCGGCCGGTTAGGAATGCGCATGGTTGCTCCATTAATTTCTATGGGAATTCCAAAGACAGCCCAGTACAGCGCTCACCTATCCCTGGAATTCCCACAGAAATTAATTGAACGACTGCACGTGTGGATCAGGGATAACTTAAAGTAACTGGAATACTTCTTTAATTAACCCTCTAGTGCATATTAACCTCTTAATGACAAACGTTGAATGGATTTCTACTGCTCCCATTGAATGCAATGCTCACTGTCTAAATCTGTATACTAACAGCTCCCCCTAGTGGTGGCTGATGGCAGATAAAGTTACTGTTTAAAGGGGCATTCCAAAATTCCGGTGAGAAATGTGACAGCAGGCTGCAGGGTCCTTTTGCACAGAGCAACAGTATAACAATAGTGGGGGTCCTACGCCCATTGCTGGAACGGGGGGGAGGGGCATGTTCCCAGTTTAAAAGCTGCAGCAGACAGGCATGCGTGTCCAACGCTCCAACGAACTTTATGGGGACTGCGGAGATGAGAAAGGGGACACGTGTTTGTGTCTGCTGCTCCATTCCAATGGGGTAAAAGGGTCCCCGATCAGCAGGACCCCCACTGGGCGCACCACCACTTACCAGATGAAATATCAACTGAGCGGCTTCACTCTGGCCGCTGACCGGGAGCAGCGTCATGCCGAGTTCCAGCACCACAAAGTCCTGGACCGGAGAGAAGTACTGATCGCTGAGCCGCGTCCGCTCCGCTATCACAACGCCTTTCAAGTCAGTGGCCTTTGAAAAGTCAAAAAGGATAGAGGTGAAGATGAGGAGTGGACAGGGGGACGCAATGTGGTCACATAAGCCCCAACTGAATGCTGATTGCTCATCCTGGTCATGTTACAAAAATGATTCAGATGGGACGGGGGTGCAGATAATTTACCTTACGGAAGCGGACAAGTCTTCTTCTAAAAGCGTTCCCGCTCACCAGGTCGGCCTCTGATATGTACAGGACACAGGCTCGGTGCGACAGATGGAAGTCTACCAGTCCCAGGCCGTCTTCAAACAGCAGCTTCACCTTCCCTGTAGAAGGAAGATTTAGGGTTCACGAGGTGGACTCTGTCCCTCAGTGGGAGAGCAGGTGGGGGTTCACTGTATGGGGCTAATCCGTGACATTCCACAAACCTGATGACGACGACGCTACAGGGGGGTGGCTCACTCTGCGGCACGACAAACGCTACAGGGGGGTGGCTCACTCGGCGCACGACGGCGCTATAGGGGGGTGGCTCACTCGGCGCACCGACGCCGCTACAGGGGGGTGGCTCACTCGGCACACGACGCCGCTACAGGGTGGTGACTCACTCGCCGCACGACGCCGCTACAGGGGGGTGGCTCACTCGCCGCAACGACGCCGCTTACAGGGGGGTGGCTCACTCGCCGCAGCGACGCCGCTGCAGGGGGGTGGCTCACTCGCCGCACGACGCGCTGCAGGGGGGTGACTCACGCCGCCGCAGGACGCCGCTGCAGGGGGGGTGGCTCACTCGCCGCCGCTACAGGGGGGGTGGCTCACTCGCCGCACGACGCCGCTACAGGGGGTGGCTCACTCGCCGCACGACGCCGCCAAAGGGGGGTGGCTCACTCGCCGCACAACGCCGCTACAGGGGGGTGGCTCACTCGCCGCACGACGCCGCTACAGGGGGGTGGCTCACTCGCCGCACGACGCCGCTACAGGGGGGTGGCTCACTCGCCGCACGACGCCGCTACAGGGGGGTGGCTCACACCTTGTAATAACTGTGCCAGTTCTGTTCCTCTCCATTTTTCGCTCCCAATGATGTGTCCGTATGGAACAGCGGAGGCTCCAGCCCGCACCGGCGTGCTCTGTGTCGCCGACATCCTATATATGGAGATATCCTGCAATAGAGGAAAACACGTGGTCACCCGACGCTCATCAGATAGCAATCTACAAGTAATACTGCTCTGCAAACACAACAACATACACCTCCCAGGTTTTTGGACGGTCAAAGAGGGACATCTATGGTTCATTGATTGAAATTTCTAAAATTAAAATTGCATCAACTAATGAAATAATATACAAGGTGGGGTGTAATATACAGAGAGGAACCGGAGGAACACTTTCTGGATCAATATTGTAAACGTAATAATGGAAATCTGGGTCAGAAGTAGGGACACTTGGGAGGTCTACATGCAGATCTGGGAAAAATACAGACAAGCCAGTAAAGCACATACCCTTTGAAACCGCACCAGTACCGCAGCTCTCTGCTACTCCAGCTCTTACCAAAGAACCGCCAAGATCACTGCCTTAAAGCTGATTGGACAATGAGCGGTCACTCACCGTGAAGTAGCCAATCAATGTATCGCTCGATGTTAGGGGGTGGGTCTTCTCTTAGCACGCCCATTAGTTTGCTTTGCGAAACTTTTCCCCCTGTCAGCAACGCGTCTGGTTACTAGGGACTCCAGTATCGCACACGCTGATTGGTCAGAACGTAAAGGCTGGCCAATGGGAGGAGGAGATGATCCCAAGGTGTCCCTGAGGAAGCGGCTGTTGAAGAGAGTGGGAGAGCTTGTGTGGAGAAGTAACGGGCGCCCCGGGGATAAGGCAACATGTCCTTCCCGTTCAGGAGGCGACGAGACAACCAATTTGTGAGTAGTTGTTGGTGTGGCGGCTTCCTGACATTGTGCGATATTAACCTGTCAGTGCTCAGCGTGTTTATGTCATGTACCCTATGTGATAACGCGTCAGATATTGTGTGTGATAATGTGTTGTTATACCGTGTGTGTGTGTCATGTACCGTCTGTCTGTGTCACGTACCGTGTGTGTGTATATATATATATATATATCTGTGTGTGTGTCATGTACCGTCTGTCTGTCTGTCTGTGTGTGTGTGTGTGTGTCATGTACCGTCTGTGTGTGTCATGTACCGTGTGTGTGTGTGTGTGCATGTACCGTGTGTGTGTGTGTCATGTACCGTCTGTGTGTGTGTGTCATGTACGTTGTGTGTGTCCTGTTGTCTGTGTGTGTGTGTGTGTGTGTCATGTACCGTCTGTGTGTGTCAATGTACCGTCTGTGTGTGTGGTGTGTGTGTCATGTCGTGGGTGTCATGTACCGTCTGTGTCATGTACCGTCTGTGTGTCATGTGTGTGTCATGTACGTCTGTGTGTCATGTACCGTCGTGTGTGTGTCATGTACCGTCTGTGTGTGTCATGTACCGTCTGTGTGTGTCATGTACCGTCTGTGTGTGTGTCATGTACCGTCTGTGTGTGTGTCATGTACCGTCTGTGTGTGTGTCATGTACCGTCTGTGTGTGTGTCATGTACCGTCTGTGTGTGTGTCATGTACCGTCTGTGTGTGTACCGTCTGTGTGTCATGTACCGTCTGTGTGTCAATGTACCGTCTGTGTGTCTGTGTGTCATGTACCGTGTGTGTGTGTGTGTCATGTACCGTCTGTGTGTGTCATGTACCGTCTGTGTGTGTCATGTACCGTCTGTGTGTCTGTCATGTACCGACGTACCGTGTGTGATAACGTGTCAGATATTGTGTGTGATAATGTGTTGTGTACCGTGTATGTGTTGTGAACCTTGCGTGACATGTTACATGACTCATACCATATTATACATCTTCTCTGTATATAATAACACGTCACATGACACATTCTACCATATTACGCCTCCTCTCCGTGTATCCTGACACGTCACATGACTCGTGTTATACAATGCAGAAGATAGATGATCTTGATGTATGTTTGATTTTGCTGTTTTTTTGCTTGTTTTCTATGTGCTTAGAAACACATAGCCCATGGCCTCATCCCTGCAGCTACGGTAGCCCCCCGATCTGCTGTCCCTCGCACCCCTCCCCCACGTAGCCCCAACCCTTCTCCGGAGAGACCCAGGTAGGTGTCGTTTTTGAGTATTTCCGCCTCATGTTTATTTCCTCGTGTATGTGTCTCAGGGCTGTGATAACGGTGGGCGGCTACTTCTAGGGGGACTGTAATGGGAGCCATACTGGACTCTACAACTGTGAGATGAATGACGTTCTGATCTGGGGAAATCCAATCCTTTTTTCTTCTTCTAGAAATAGAACTAGCGTGAAGGCTTAGAATTTATTTATTTTTTATCACATTGTTGGCACCTTCCAGCTTTGGTAACTTTGTCCTATATCTTTATCTCTCACACAAGCCTTTTGCCGTATTTTAAACCTCTGCGCTCGTTTACAGCAAAGGGTCTAATTTTTAAAAATTCTCAGAATATCTTGAATGAAAAACAGGCGTTTAATTATAATGCTGCACTGATCACTGCGCTCATGTCTATATATATATATATATATATATATATATATATATATATATATATATATATTTTTTTTTTTTTTTTAATTTGACTTACTGGTAAATCAGAGCTTTTATAAACCTGTTTTTCCGTTTCCTTCCTCTCTAGGTCCGCTCTTGCTGCCGCCATTTTGATGACCTCTTTAACTGGTCGGACAGTGGCTATACCCCAACCACGCCAGAGATCCTATTCTGAGAATGACAGCACTTACATGGAAAGAACCGATCAGATAGAGCCCTACGCCACAGCCAGAGACCTGGGAGTAGAGTAAGCTTGGTGTCTCTTTACATCTTCCCTCTTAAAGGGGTATGCCGGTTGGTTAAAGCTATTAGATTGGGCGGGGGTCCTACTGCTGTGATCTCCACCGATCATGGGAACAGGGGCCCCGTACCCCTGCAGCCCCCAGTAAAGAACAAAGTCGACCTGCAACCGGCTGCTTCGTTCCTTTCAGGGCGGGTACAGGGCCCCCATTCTCATCATTAATGGGCTCCCAGCGGTAGGACCCACACCAATCTAATAGCTATTCCCTGTCCTATGGATAAGGGATAACTTTAACCAACTGGTATACCCCTTTAATAGTCAAGTGCTGGCCTGTAGTTAAAGGGTTTCTGTCACCAGTTTTTTCGGTATGAATCAGGCTGACATTAGAGATGTGCTAATGTCACCTGATTCCAAATATATATCTGTTTTATTTACTGGTGCCCCAATTTTTATATAAAATGAACTTTTATTTTATGCTAATAAGGCTCCTAGGTGCAAGGGGCGTTACCTCTGCTCCTAGAGGCTCTGTTGATTGACAGGACCAGGCAGAGAAGAAACACTCAATTCACCATAGCTTTTAAGGACCTTCAATAATGTAATGACCATGTGATCAGTCACATGGTTTAGGAGGAGACAGGCTGTTTGTGTGATCCTAACCATGTGACTGATCACATGGTCATGACATCATTGAAGGTCCTTAAAAGCTATGGTGAATGGAGTGTTTCTTCTCTGCCTGGTCCTGTCAATCAACAGAGCCTCTAGGAGCAGGGGTAACGCCCCTTGCACCTAGAGGCCTTATTAGCATAAAATAAAAGTTCATTTTATATAAAAATGGGGGCACCAGTAAATAAAACAGATATATATTTGGAATCAGGTGACATTAGCACATCTCTAATGTCAGCCTGATTCATACCGAAAAAACTGGTGACAGAAACCCTTTAAAGGGAAGCTGTCAGCAGTTTTGACCATGCTGAACTGCTGACAGCCCTAGGTAGAAGATATGGAGAGCAGGACAAACGTATATTTTATGTAGCTTTTATTATCAGTCTTGAATAGTCGGTGAAGGCAGGGGAGCCAGGAGCAGTGATACAGGAGAAGCATAGCCATGTCTACCAAAGCCAAGTTAGAGGCACCGGGCGTTGAAAGTCAGGTTGATGGTGCACTAGAGGCCAAGTCCTCGTGAGCATACAGATAGAGAGATGGATTTTTTTTTTCCACATTACAGCAAGGGATTTTTTTTAAGGCATTCTACTTTTATTGGCATTGACTCTTTAACTTGGACACACCCGATAAACTGAATGTGGGAGATTGACTAAAACTGGTGCAAAGGAAAACTGGCTTTATTTGCCCATAGCAACCAATCAGATGGATCCTTGTGTTTTCCAAAGGCGCTCTGAACAATGAGAGGTAGAATCTGATTGGTTACTAGGGGCAACTAAACCAGTTTTCCTTTGCACCAGTTTTGGTAAATCTCCCCTAATGGGGGAGATATATCAAGACTGGCGGATCCATCCGCCAATCTTGATCTCCCTGCGCTGGCATGAGTTATGCCTGATTTGTTACCAGGCAGAAGCCTCTTAACAAATCAGGCACATTGCTGCTCAGACGTGTGCCAGAAACCGAAGTCTATGCCAGCCACGGGATGGCATAGACCTCAGCTTTAAAGAAGAACTCCCGCAAAATTTTTTATTTCATGTCCTGTTAGAAAGGTGCATGATGTAATCTGTAATGAATGTATTCTTCTTACCAGTGTCTGTATTTGTGAGTTATATCTCCCTGATGTTTCTTATCCGTGTCATGTGACCAGCAATCAGACTCTCCAACTCACACAGCATCTTATGTGTGGACAGAAAGTCTATTTCTCTATGTATTCCTATGGGAGCCTCACTTTCAGTCTCATAGGAATGAATAGAGCAGTAACTGGCTTCCTGTCCTGGGTCAGTTGGAGGTCAGGGAGTTGGTCACATGACCCAGCTACAATTAGAAGAGAGGGGATAACTCACAAATACAGTCTCTGATGAGAAGATTACATTCACTACAGATCACATCATGCACCTTTCTAACAGGTCAGAGAATAAACATTTTTGCGGGAGTTCTTCTTTAACTTCCACCACTTTCTGGAGAAATTTATAGTAAATGTGGTGGCGGTGCGAAACCTTGCCCTTTCCGCTAATCCACACCCCCTTTTTGTCATGCACTATAATGTGCAAGTTTTTTACTCCACAATTGTAGCGTATAGGCCTTGATAAATGTCCCTCAATGTCTCTCCTGTCACGGGTCTGGATGGGGTGCAGCTCTGACATACATTCTTCTGTGCCCATGCCCTCCCCTCGAGTAATGCGTTCATCTGAGTGGCCATGAGTAGTAACAATCCTTCTGAGCACTTCTCAGGCTCCGTAGATAAGTGACTGGAGCGGATCCTCATCATGTCCGCTGATGGGAAGACCGTGCACTGTTCTTTTAGAAAATAATAAACTGTTTTGTAAATGTTCTTCTTCTTGTACTAACATCTAACATTGGTTTAGACAAAACTGGAAGGCCTATGCCAATCGTGGAAACCTAAGCTCGCCTGTCATGTCTTTCGAGTTTGAGGATGACGACACAGAGGAACAGATGTCTGACATGGAGCAGGTGTCTGAGAGGAGAGCTGAAAGCGCCGCCGCACAGGAACCCCTGTATGCCATCCCCCATAAGAACAAACAGGTACGTCCCGGGAGCGTGTAACGAGCCATTGGTGTCCTTCCTCATTCAGCAGACATGGCTACATTGCCGCTGCGGGGAGCACTGTGGCTATGCCCCCTGTTTACACCAATCAAGGACCAGATCTTAGGTCTTATTCACACTGTCAGTGATTTTTGAGCCAAAACCAGGTGCGGCTCTAGATGCAGAACAGGTGCAGATCTTTCCCTTATACCTGATCTCTGTGGAGGCTCCAGTCCTGGTTTTGGCTCACAATCACTGATGGAAATCACTAAACAAAAGACTGATGTGTAAATAAGGCCTAATTGAAGATCTGTGACAAGGGTGGAACTGAACATGGACACAGTTATTTTTTGGAGTGGTTTTGTACACATGAGAAACGGTTATACATGGTTTTTTCACCCCATCCTGTCTCAGAAAATCATAAATGGTTCAAAGACAGGCAATGTGTTGCATTAACAAAAGCTCCTACAGTCCCTGATGTAAAGAGGACCTCTCCCCTCTCCTGACATGCCTGTTTTAATAGCTTCATGCATTCCCCATGTAATAACAATTCTGGGGCATCTATTCTTATGTCTCTATGTTGTGCCATTCCTTTATTATTTCTACTAGACGTTGTGAATGAATTGCTATTTGCCTTCAGTAAGGGTACAGAGGGGAGGTAACCAGTTGGGGGTGTGTCCCTGCACAGACTGAACATGGCAGCACTGATTGGATAGAGTGAGTCTGTGCAGGTACACACCCCCAACTGTCACCTCCCCTCTGTTCCTTTACTGAAGGCAAATAGCAATTCATTCATAACTTCTAGTAGAAATAATAGAGGAATGGTACAACATAGAGCCGTAAGAATAGAGGCTCCAGAATTGTTATTACATGGGGAATGCATGAAGATATTAAACCAGGCATGTCAGGAGAGGGGAGAGGTCCTCTTTATTTCCGTTCCTCCTGGCTTTGGTTATGTCTGCAGCAGTGATGTGCCTATATAGCCCCACATAAGTGCTGCAGCCAGTTGCTGGCACCTTTTGGAGTGATTCTGGCCCAGTGTTCAGCTGGCATTGCTGAAGGAATCTGCATCAGGCTATAGATTTCTCTTACAGCCGAAATGTGTATTATATGCCAACCATTTAAATGAACGGCCAACCATGCAGTAGGTGGTCAGCCAAGTCTGACACAGTGAGAGCCACTTGTTTTTTATCAGATCCCCAGTCTGACTAATTGGATGTCCCCACATAACAACCCCTTTAAATGGGTTTTCCCATCCTGTGAAGTGATGACGTATAGCTTGGGTATGCCATCCCTTTATCATGGCTGGGGATCTGACCTGTGGGCCATCCACTATCCTAAGAATGAAGGGGACACGGCAATACTTGAGCACTGCACCCCCTTTTAATATACCCCAGCACACGGGCGCTCACAGCCACCCTGCTGTTTAAGGCCCCAATTACTTGAATGGACCTGTGATGCAGCAGGTGGCCAATGCTGAGGATAAAACCGCACTTCCTATCATAAAGATTAGTAAGAATAGTAGTCGTGTAGAGTAATATTCCACATGGCTGAGTTCTCCTCTCCTCCGCTGTGGCACTTCATGTCCATTTAAAGGGCTGCTGCAGCTGTTATGCGATGACCCAGCATTGCTTTCTATTGAGGGGCTGCTGTTACGGAGGATTTACACTAGTCGTAAAAAATATGTAATCAGCATTTCACATTTGAAACATAAATTCTGACAATCGGCCTTCAGATCAACTCATTACATAAGATATTTCTGTAATAGAAGTGATGACAACATTTTCGTCAAGCCCTGAATTATTTTGACAGTAATTAGATCATGCAAAAACATTCAAGATGAATTATTTGTACAACTCAGCGCTCGGGGTCTCGAACAAATTTGTGATACAAGTTGACGCAGAGATAATTGTCTAATGGGTCATTAGATGCTTTGAATTCCATTTGAAAAAAAATGCCATCTCTATGTATGCAGTGTAATTCATGGTGCTGACCAGGAGGAGGTTATTAAGGGCTCATTCACATGTCCATTGTTCTGGGTCTGCATCAGCTTCCCAATTTCGCAGAATAGTCGTGGACCCATTCGTTTCGATGGGGCCGCAAAATATGCGGACAGCACAACACTGCGGTTGTGTGAATGTAGCCTAAGGGTGCTGTAACGGGATGCCGGTAGCCCACTCCCTCTCTGCAGCGCCGGCGGCATCCTGCTAGTGAGGAGGAGCGAGGATGTGGCCGACATCCTCCCCGGCACCTGGTCACCATGGAGACAAGGATGCAGGTCGCGTCCTTGCTCCTTTGTACCAGCGGGAGACCGGCGGCGCTGCAGGGGGGGAACGTGCTGCCGGCTCCCCGTTACAGAATGTTTCCATTCACTGACAGCAAACAGAGATCTTGAGAATTCAGAGAAATTGGGACTTTTCATTGTACATTGCTTTATATACATAAAGGCGAAAAAACACCTCAGCTTATTTAAAATACCATAGCTCTTATGTTTTGTCTGTAATTACGAGTCCATTGCTGTTGGAGCATTTGAAGTTGTACGCTGATATTCTGATATTTTTAATTGATTGTCCTCCATCACATTCCTGGCAGCTTCATAGTTTGGGCATTGTGCCAAAAACTTCCAAGAATGCCTGCGGGTCAGATATGGAAACTCAGTGCTGTGCAAGTGTCCTGCAAACCCTCTCTCTAGTGCCACCTATTGGTCAGTGTCCCGTCAGTAGACTGTCGCTCCGTGTCAGTACAGGGTAGCGCTCTGGTTGGCAGTGTGAAGTGCTTTTCCTGCCGGCTCACTGTAGATGCTAGATGGCCATCTTCGCTGTATCGTCTTATGACAGTGATCGGCAACTCCAGCTGTTCTGAAACTACAGCTCCCAGAATCTTCCTTTCACTTCTTTGGCAGTTACAAGAACAGCCGAGTAAGTGCGCATGCTGGGAGTTGTAGTTTCACAGCATGTCATATGGTATGTTGATGTCTTCACGCTTACCAGGTGGTTGCAGACACACACAGGCTGGGAGTATACTCATTCACAGCTTTAATGGAGTCATTCGCATTCACACCAAAATGTTTGTGAGAATCATTACCAGACAATAGGATGCATTCACAGCCCCTACTAACCATGTACTGCCAGCAGGTGGCGCTCTGCTGTGGAAGGCTGCAGATCACTGTGAGCGCGGGCTACAAGGTCTAAGAGGAGCGGTCTGTGAAGGTTCTCATTCATCCAGGTCATGGAATATCAGTAGTCGGTGAAACAGAACTTGTTGGGTTTTCGTTCAAAGGCGTTTTGCTTGTCGTCTGACCGGCTTTCGAATCGAGAAAGTCAGAAATCGAAACGTCATTCTCTTCAAGAGAAAGTATCATTCAACAGACTTATTAGTACTGATTTGGGTTTATAGGGTTTTTGCCAAGATATAAAGTTCTCTACTACCCAGAGTAAAGGGAGGAAGAGCATTTGGCCAATGGGACCACCGCTGCCGATTCATTCATTCTTTTTGGGGACTGCTGCTCCATTGATCTGACAGACCTGTGACCCTTGTTCTCGTGATCAGTGAGGCCCCCAGTGGTCAGAATCTTATCCCTTAGGGCTCATGCAGACGGCAATATATGGGCATCAGCCACTTGTGCACCGCATCACAGATGCGGACCCGTTCAACACGTTTTATTTTTTGTGGTGCAGACGGATCACGGACGCATTCAAGTTGAATGGTCCCCAATGCACGGAACGGCCATGTGCATGAGGCCTTATTCTGTGGATCGGGGGAGAGGACACGTTTATATCTTGATATATTTTAAGAGGCAACATTTATAAAACTAATTGTATTCTCAGGAAACTTTACCTAAATGTGTCTTCCAGAATTAATTTAAAGCCTCCATCCAGAAAGTAAGGTGCTTGTAGGTAAACTCCCCCGGCGCCCATCGTTACCGGAGTCTTAAAGCAGAGATCTGTAATATGCCTGGAGGTATTAAAGGGGTATTCCGGTTATATAAAGTTATCCCTTATCCATAGGCTAGTGGTTAAATATTAAATTACCACTGGGACCCCCACTGATTAGGAGAATGGAGTCCTCGTACCCCATGGCGCTGCCTCTTCCCCCTTCCTCCCCGAAATCAACGGAGTGGCCAGTTTCATATGTGCATGGGAGCTCCATTCATTTTTATTGGACTTTGGCTACCTAGCCTGACCATGGCTCTGTTCATTTTGAGGGGCTCCATACGGTATGGTGGCCCTGTTCTCATGAACAGGGGCCCCATGACCTAATAGTTATTCCCTATCCTGTGGGTAGGTCAGAACTTTATATAACCGGAATACCCCTTTAAGCTGCTCTCCAATGGCGGTACACTGCAGCCCAGATCTCAGCTTCCTGGGTGTTACCTGTAGTAAGGCGAAGGGAATGGGGGTTAACGGAATTTAAAACTGGAAAAAATATTTTAAGAAAGGGGCAGAATGGCTTAAACAAAAAGTAGTCCCCCCCCCCTTCCAGTTCCCCCCCCCCCCCCACTCTGCCATTCTGACGCTCCCTGGGTCCCTTGCTTCCTAGTCCCTCTTGATAAGAAAATATGACCACTCAGCCAATCACTGATTGTGGCCTGCAATTGGCTGAATGGTTACACTTCTAGGGAACAGGATGTAGAGACGAGGAGACCGGGAAGGATTGGAACTCAAGAGTCGCCGATTGACAAGCAGAGTATTTTTTTTTAACCATTCTGCTCCTTTTTTTTTAAGGAAAAAAAATATATATAGATTTTTTTTTTTTTTTTTTGTGGCAGCTGAGGGTTCCCTTTTAATATGTCATGCCCAGATAGTCTAAATGGGCCTTAAAATCTTTTGGACACCCAGTCTTTTCGTATTGCTTCCTCCACACCCCACTGCTTTACGTTTTACTTGTTATGCATCAAGCCAGCCAGGACCAGCAGGCTCGTCTGAAAGTCTTCTGTTAGAAATAGCATTTTACTTCATTTAAAATTACAGTAAAAAACTTTTTTTTATTATCTTGCAGAAGAAAACAAAGACCACGGAAAGAGCGGATGTGGAAAGTGGACGATCATCTCCTGAAGTCATCAATTATCTAGCAGAATCGGAGTTGCACACCACAGAAGGTCTGATGCAGGGAGGGCGGCTGGGTACGGGCAGTGTCTATATATGTGTGTGTGTGTAGCCTCATGACCCGCTACGCTAGATATCAAGTTTAAAGGGGTTTTCCGATAACTAATGTAAAAAATAGAAATCGGACATCATGTAGGACATGACAATCTTTTTCTAACAAATCTAGAACCAGCCCTGTACCTCACATGGATCCAGAGATCTCCTCATTCATTGCTCTGCTGGATTTATATCAAACTGAAAGCTCAAGGGGAGTGTCTTTTCTGCTGCAGCTCAGGAGGCGTGTCCCTGCGCTCCCTATCGCAGCTCAGGAGGCGTGTCCCTGCGCTCCCTATCGCAGCTCAGGAGGCGTGTCCCTGCGCTCCCTATCGCAGCTCAGGAGGCGGTTGAAGAATGAAACTGAGCATGTGCGGCCATCTCAGTGAGCAGGACAAAGAAATAAGTAAAAAACAAACAGGTTGCACTATACAGATACATTTTATTGAATAGCTCAGCAGCAATGTAAAATTTTTAATTACATGCAATTACAAAAGTCTTCAGATCCAGGTGGTGGTTTGACAACTGCAGAATATTTTTCGTGGGACAACCCCGTTAATGTAAACTGGTCATTATACTGGTTTACGGTGAACTACCTGCGTTTTCTAATGCCCTCAGGTAGCGTATACTAAGTGGCTTCTCACACCGGAAATTGAAAATTTTATCAATATTTCTTCTAGTCAATTAATATTAGGATTTGTCAGTAGTCACAAGCTATGAGTAGTGGGTATTTCGGCTGCTCAAAAAATTTTGGGGGAATTTTCCAATTCCCTGTTAAATCTAACTAATAGTGTTCTCCGGGGTCATATAACTGAGTGACTACAATATATTAATCTCAAGACCATGAGGAGTGAGATGGGTATTCGTCCTTTAGGTATGGAGACATCGGTTGTGTTAGATTAATTAAACCTGCAGCTTTTTCTAAATGCCGTGGCAATTAAATCTTGGAAGACCTTTACAAGGAAAGTATCATTTACCCGATTGATTTGACAAGGAAAAGATCAGTCTCTCTATTTTTATGCCAGTATTTGTGTCTCTGCCGTCAGACGCTATAGATTTTCCTGTCATGTCTATTTTTTTTTTGTTTCTTTAAAAAAAAAAAAAATATATTTTCAGAATGATATATATATATATATATATATATATATATATATATATATATAATATTTCAGACTGGATTATAAACTATTCATTAAAGAGGGATGTTGCGTTTGGCACAGGCCCCATAGTAGCTTTTTCCTACGTGTACAATGACACAATTTACTGCCAGTAGAGACTGTTATGACTATGATATGAGATTAGTGTTTGTAGTTTGAGAGATTATTATTCTGGCTCCTTGACCAGGTGTTAGTGCCTCTCTGTCCTGGCTCCGCAACCAGGTTCTTGCTCCCTGCTGTCCTGACTTCTCCACCAGTTGCCTGCACCCCTCCGTCCTGGCTCCCTGACCAGGTTCTTGCTCCCTGCTGTCCTGACTTCTCCACCAGTTGCCCGCACCCCTCTGTCCTGGCTCCCCGACCAGGTTCTTTCTCCCTGCTGTCCTGACACCCCACCAGTGTGTTATGCTCAGCTCTGCCAATGCCAGACACTTATATAATTCACACCAAATATTATACATAATTAAAGGGGTTCTGTAGGTGTTTAAAAGTGATGATCTATCCTCTGGATAGATCATCAGCATCTGATCGGCGGCGGTCCGACACCCGGGACCCCGCCGATCAGCTGTTTGAGAAGGCAGCCGCGCTGCAGGAGCGCCGCGGCCTTCTCTGTGTTTACCGCAGGCCCAGTGACGTCACGACTACTATCACTGGCCTGGGCGGGGCTAAGCTCCATTCAAGTGAACAGAACTTAGCCCCGCCCAGGCCAGTGAAACTAGTCGTGACGTCACTGGCCTGCGGTAAACACAGAGAAGGCCGCGGCGCTCCTGCAGCGCGGCTGCCTTCTCAAACAGCTGATCGGCGGGGGTCCCGGGTGTCGGACCCCCGCCGATCAGATACTGATGATTGTTCCAGAGGATAGATCATCAGTTTTACAGAACTGCAGAACCCCCTTTAAGCAGATCACAGAAGTTGGATTAGATTTAGCTCAGATATTTGTGATTTTTTTTAAAAAAATAAATAAATAAAAATTCCTGCTAGAAATCAGTGATACAGCGATAAATCCATCATTAAAATGTTTTATGTCGCTTATTCCGACTCCTCCAACCTCGAAGGACATGAAAACATCATCGTCGTTTATGATTCTGATTAATCCCTCTCTTAACCTCTTCATCAGAGATCTTCAGTGCTTCTGTCATTTGTAGTTTGCTGATGAAATGCTGCACTTATAAGATTCATATGTGTCCTGCATTCCAACACTGTTTTATCTGCCGCACTCCTGAGAATGTTAAGCAGGGAAGGACCAAGGGCCAGAAGATACAGGACACCACATTCATGGCTGCTCTACATCTAATAGTTAGGTTTAGTTATTTTAGGGTCGTTTTAAGTAAATCCCATATTTTAATGTGGAGTCCCACTCAGATTAATCATATGATATGCCATAAGCCAGTCAGTACATGATCCTGGAGAGACTCTTCAGCTGAGAACACTGCTAGTTCTAGAAGGGGCAATGACAGTGTAATACCGCCACATTGATTGCGGGCACTGGACATCTCCAGTGCAGCTGTAAAAGGGGTTCAGGTTCTCTACCCAGATTTCATTTCTACTTTTCTGAACACGGTTTTGAAGATTTGCAGTAAAATAAATTTCTGAGCAGACGTGAAGTACGGCAGGTGGTTGCTTGTCTTCTGCATAAAGGGTGATGTGAAGTTCTTTATTAATTGTCTGTGTTTTTGTCTTTCAGAGTGTAAAGTCGATGCTGCAGCAGAGTCTCCAGTTCCTCCTCCCGATTCAGAGGAAATCAAAGAGCAGAAGGAACAACTGGTCAGATCAGGTAACTGGGGTACTGTGGTATTTAAAGGGGTTGTCCATTTTCTAAAAAAATGTCTGTAATGCCCTTACCTAATGGGTACTGTCCTAGGAAAACCCAAGCCCCCTCATGTCTTACTCGAGCACCCCGTTTCAGCACCCACCACTGTCCATGGATCAGGTAATTTGGGTACTGTGTTATTTAAAGGAGTTGGCCATTTTCTAAAAGAATGTCTATAATGCCCTTACCTAGAAGGTACTATCCTTGAAAAACCCGGCCCCCTTATGTCTTACTTGAGTACCCTGTTTCAGCGTCCGCCACTGTCTATGGATCTGATCCTCAGACAGCGGCCACAGTGGCCATAGCTGATGTTGGTCACATGATTGATCCACCTGATCACTTCCCGGGACATAGCCTCTTCTGCACTTGTGCTGAAAGAATTCAGTGCTTGCTTAGATATATGCAGAGGAATCTGTTGTGTCTGCTAATGCACCGAATGATCTCATCGCAAGGCCTGAAGAGGATATGTCCTGGGCAGCAGTCATGTGAGTAAATTCTGATGACTTGCCTTTGTGATCGCCACCATCTTGACTTCCATGGACACAACAGCGGCCAGTGTCTCCTGCTTACAGACGCAATTCATGGACAGCGAGGGACGCTGATACAGAGCCCTGTGGTAAGACATGGGGTGCCCACTAGGTTAGGGCATGTTTTAAAACGTGAATTCAAAAGATTTGAGAATGAATAAGCTTATGCAGGCTAAGTGAATAACAACCAAGAGACAGACTGGCACTACTGAAACTGCTCTGCATATGCTGCTATCAGTGCTTGGATCTCTAATCCCACGTCCTCCTTAGTGGTGCTCTGTGTCATTAAAGAGTCAATAAATAATGTGTATTAGAGCATAACACCGCACTCGCTCGGCCAGACAAAGCGCGGGTATGCTTGAAACGGCCTAGATGTTCATGTCCATGTCTATGTAACCTTCAGAAAGCAATAAAAGCAAGAAGATTTTTACTCGTGAGTGAGTGCCGTGTTATACTCTACTATACAATATTTACTAAATGTGATAATAAAAAATATAAAGCAATCAAAATTGAAACTAGAAATAAAATAACATACACAGTAGTACAAGTAAATGGCAATCACTGGCCTGCAAATAATTTGGGGGGTGATTTTGTCACAATGTTGTAGCACATGGCCGACACCCCATGGTGATGCAAGAAAGAAATAGTGTTTCAATCACAACCTACCGGGATAATTTTTCTCAGTGGAGTGCCAATTAACTGTCTGTGTATACCAGGTTTATACCTTTTTTTTTTTTTTGTTTGTTTTTTTTGTGCTATAAACCATGCAAATTACTTTGAAACAGCTTTTAACAGACTTTTAGGATTTTTGGTCTGAAAATGATGTTTGGGGAAACCGCTTTATGGAACATTTGTTAGTGGACTAGTCTCAGCTTATTAGGAGTAATGGCCTGTACATTTCTGTGCGTTACTTGTATAACTATATGGGTGTCGTTGATACAGAGACTTCGCTTCTTGCATTATACAGGTTCCTCCATGGTAGCAAGTCAGAAGGCTTCTGAAAGACACCAGAGCCAAGAGGAAGACCTACAGTGGCGGGCTGCAGCTCAGCAACTGACAGGCAGGAACCTGGAGCTGGCCTCCCAAGTGGAGGAGCTGAAGCAGCAGATAAAAACCATGCGGGTGAAGTTGAAGAATTTGAAGAATGAAAAGAGGGGTTTTCAAGAATTGTTGAAAAACCCTCGTGCAGAAGGTAAGCGTTAAAGAAATGGACTGATGAAAACATACTCGGGGAAATTTATAATTTCCATGCGTGTCTTTTTGGCATAAAACTGGTTACAATGGGTGTTTTTACAACACCCTCGCCAGTTTCTGAAAAAGGGGTATGGCGACGGCAGAGTGTTGGCACATTTATCATCATTTACTCCAGAAACTGACATAAATGAGGACTGAAATTTATGGCAGCTCCGAGCTGGAGTAGATTTCAGTCTATCACAGAGTGCCCTAGGAGGCATTTCATTTATGACTAGGTCTGCGCCTCATAAATTTAATGCCTCCTCTGGCCCCATCAAGACCGGCATAGCACACGCCAGCCTTCATAAAGCAGGGCCATTGAATCTTTTGTGCATTGGATTAACCCCCTAACTTGCCAGACTGGAGCTCCAGCAGTGGGAAAAGTAACTAACTGGAGGGGGGGAGGGCTGCTATAGATGCTGCTGCCTCCTGAATGGTAGCAGCTAGACACATGCAACTGAACTTGTTTGAAAACAGACATTCCAAGCTTTCAGACAATACCAAAATGACAGCAATATGTTCAGGACAGAGAAAGATATCACTGATAGAAATCGGGATGCTGTGAATGCAGCTGAAAATGAAAGTAAAAACAGGTTTTACTCGTGATTATTCCCGACTTGATTTCTAACAGTGATTTCTCCTCTGTTGCTTGGACTTTAGCTGTCATTTTGGTCTTGTATGAAAGCCTGGGCTGTCAGCTTTCAGACAAGACCAGTTGCATGTTTCTAGCTGCATTGAGGAGATATCACCATCTAAAGCAGCCCTCCCCCCCCCCCCTCCAGTTAGCTACTTTTCACACTGCCCGAGCTGGACTCGGGCAAAACAGTTAAGGTGCCCGTACAGAGCACAGTGTAGGAGCAGACCGCTGTTTGTGAGAAGACCGACAAAATTATCAAGTTTTCTGCAAACTGCTATTACCTATAGATTTCCCCACAAAAAACGTGCCACTTTTCCCTACCTGCGAAAAGTCCATGTCATCACCCTGGTCCCTACGTACTTCTCGTTGTGTACTTGGAACCTAAAAAATGACAAATATTATATATCTTTGTAATATGCCTACCCTTAAAGTTGCTCTTTGTGTCCCCCGTGCTTTACTGCGACTACTAAGCTGCACTGATTAATGGTATTCGAGGTTGACTCTGCTAATCTAATGTTTCTTTCATAGTGGAGACGGCAGAGCTGGTTTCGCTCAGAGAGCAGGCACAAGAATTAGTAGATGAGAATGACGCTTTAAAAACGACGATCCATCGACTGAATGTGGAGCTGAGCCGTTTTCAAACCAAGTATCGCCCCTTATCCAAGGAAGAGGTACTGTCTGTTTATAACAACTATTTTCTTAAAGTGCACCTGTAGTGCAAAGAAAGTACGTGAGTCCGTACACCAGTCTTCAAGGAAAGCCGATGGGGCACATCACCCAATTGGCTGCTTCTTTCCTTTCATTTCAATGATTGACTGCAGCCAAGCCAATCAAATATTTTGATGTCTCACTATGTCAGGTTTATGAAGTTACAGGCACATTTTAAAGAGTCCCTGTACGTTCACTCAATTTTTTTTTTCATTTAATAGAGAATGGTGTAACTAGCAATTTTCTAAATCGCTAGCCTGCATCCACCTGAAAAGTCATGGCTACTCGGGGTCTCACGTCCACCCAATTTGCTGTCCTCTGCCTGTTGTCGGGCAAGATCCGACGGTTGACAGGAAATGGGGGCGCGTCAGAGCTAGCTGAGCCTGATACACTGCCTATACACTGCTTCTGAAGAGCAGAGAAGCTCCTGTGTGTCTGTACGTCTGATTTCTCCCTCCTTAGCAGCTTCTTAGAAGGAAACAAACCTAGTGGGAGGGAAGGGAAGTGAGATCACTGCATACAGTGCTGTAAGATTCAAAAGATGGGAGACAACCACTGCTTCTGAGTGAAATGTATCTAGCTGTGCGGCTGAAGAGGGGATTAATATGGCTGAAAGAGACTTTAGGGATAGGTATATCAGTATATGATCGATGGGGGTTCGACACCCAGCACCCCGCCGATTAACTGTTTGAAGAGGCTGTGATGCTCCAGTGAGTGTCCTGGCCTCCTCGCAGCTTATCGCACGCAGCACCGTCCATTAGACAGAGGCTGTGCCTGGTATTGCAGCTCAGCCCTATACATTGGGATGGGACTGAGCTGCGCCTAGGCCATGCCACTGATAAATGTACCGTCGGTGGCCTAAGAAGATGCCGCGGTGCTCACAGAGTGCCACAGTCTCTTCAGCTGATCGGTGCCATGAATCAGACCCCCATTGAAAAATACTGATGGCCTATTACGAGGACAGGCCATTCGTTTTAAACACTCGGACAACCCCTTTAAGGCCCCTTTCACACAAGCGTGACAGATTAGGTCCGGATGTGTTCACGGTGCGTTCAGGGCAACTAGCACCATTTAGCAACCAAGTTCAGTCAGTTTTGTCTGTGATTGCGTTCAGTTGTTCAGCTTTTTCTGTGCGGGTGCGATGCATTTTGATGCGTTTTTCATGCGCTTGATAAAAAACCACATCTCTTAGCGACCATTAGTGAAAACATATTGTATCCGCACTTGCTTCAGGATGCAATGTGTTTTTCACTGAAGCCCCATTCACTAGAATATAAACATGCTGCGTTTTTCACGCAACGCAGAACTGATGCGTGAAAAAAAACGCTCATTTACACAGACCCATTGAAATGAATGGGTCAGGATTCAGCGTGGGTGCTACGCATTCACGTCGCGCATTGCACCCGTGCGGAATACTCGCTCCTGTGAAAGGGGCCTAAGTGATGTCTATTCTCCCCATTGGCTATCTCAATGACTACATATGAAGGTTCCTGTGTCACTGAAGCTAAAGAGATGCTTTGGTTGGGGGTCACTTTAACTAATACACTAAAATATTGCAATTTCTCACAGTATAAAGGAAAAGTGCTAGTAAATGGCAGCTTGTAGTCTATAAAATAGTAGCATGACTTTATAAAATGATTTAACCAGCTCTCGATCTGCCGTTGTTAATATAATGCATATTGAGACTTCCTGACTTTCGCTGATGGCGTATGTCAGTGGATTGGACATTTTTTATTTCATTATGTTCTGCCCGGAGATAAACCTCTGTCTGAGAAGTCAGGGCAGTGCCTCGTCTCCCTCTCCACACTTTATATATATACTCGCCTGTCCGGCCAAAGTGAGAACGTATGTTCCTGGCCTAGTCAGTGGACGTGTCGGGTGAATGCTCAGGTATGGGGCCAGCTTTAATCGTGAAGTCAGAAAAGCCATAACCTTATCTCCGGCTGCAGTGTTCTCCAGGATGAAGCCAGAAATGGATATTTTGTTTTTGGTGATGTATATAATGTAACGGGCAATGTTTCCCCTGCTGTTCTGCTGTGCTGGATACATTCCTACTACAAATCCATTTTTAATATTTGTGTTCAGTTTGCAAAAAAAAAAAAAAGACACCACCTAAGGGCTCATGCACACGAATGTATTTTTTTTGCAGACCGGATGCGGAACCATTCATTTCAATAGGTCTGCAAAAAAAAACCCTGAAGTTACTCCCTGTGCATTCCGATTGCGTATGTCCGTATTTCCATTCCGCAAAAAAATAGAACATGTCCTAATATTGTCTTCATTACGGAGAAGGATAGGACTGTTCTATTAGGGTCCAGCTGTTCCGTCCTGCAAAATACAGAATGCACACGGGCGTCATCCGTATTTTTTGTGGATCCATTTTTTCCATACGGTCTTGTGCATGAGGCCTAAGTCTGTGGACATTGCCATAGGAACCCAAACCAAATCTTCCATTGTTGTCACTGCTGGCTGCATCCGAATGACGCACAGTAGTGATATTTAAGGGGCCCTTTACTGGGACCGAGGAACATAATTGAACAGTGCTCACACCCGATCGGTGTGTACATGCCTTTATTTGTCGGGTGATCATCTCATGTAAAGAGGGACTGTGTTGGGAAAACTGTATGGGGACTAACGATCACCGATCGCCCCACACGCTATTTATCCAGAGACAGAATTGTTGTTTTCATGAAGGAACAACTTTTTGTAGATTTGCGATTTTTAGAATTGCATTAGAAAATGAGGATGTCGTGATGTAGAAGACAATAGTCCACTGGACGACTACAATTAACCGATGTGTAGAAGTTCTGCCCATATTGCAGGCTTCAGCGGCCGCCTTCTCTTCGCGTTCCTTGTCGTGCTATCGTCCCAGCAGAAATCCCGTGTCTAGTGAAATTGTCGAGGTCGATTGTAGCTGTAACGTTCTATTCTGGAAGAAAAAACATTTTCTGCCCTAATAAATTTCACTTCGGTTCCCATCATCTTCCAGCGTGAGGCAAGTTCCTTGGAGCTTCTCTCTGAAGGGACATTTTAATGAAGGACGTATGGTGGGCACGGAGCGTCTGTGGTCTGCGTGGTCCACGTGCTGTGCCCCTCATCCCTGCTGCACTCCTCCTGCAGCTTGTGCAGCGGTTTTCAGCGATGAATAATGCAGAATCTCTCTACATTGAGTGTAATGTAGTCCTCGGGGCCGGGGAGACTCTTGCAGCTCTGAACCACATAGTTCACTTGCCAATTCATTTTGAGCCTTCTATATAAAAAGCTTGTTAACCGCAACCTAAAGAAGCTGTCATATAGTAATGTTACAGCTAGAGGGCAGTATAGGAACTTGCACCTACATGTAAAGTTAGAAAAATCTGATTAAAGGGGTTGTCTCATCTTGCCTAATGGGGGCATATCGCTAGGATATGCCCCCATTGTCTTATAGGTGCGGGTCCCACCGCTGGGACCCGCACCTATATCGAGAACGGGGCCCCGAAAGCGAACGGGGGCGCACTGCGCATGCGCAGCCGCCTCCATTCATTTTCAATGTGGCCGGCGAAGATAGCCGAGCGCTGGCTCGGCTATTTCCGTCGGCTCCATAGAAATGAATAGGAGCGGTGGCCGCGCAAGCGCGGTGCGCTCCCATTCATTTCTATGGGGAGCCGGCTTGGTGGTCCTCCAGCCACCACCTTGCGGGGCCCCGTTCTCGATATAGGTGCGGGTCCCAACGGTGGGACCCGCACCTATAAGACAATGGGGGCATATCCTAGCGATATGCCCCCATTAGGCAAGATGAGACAACCCCTTTAATACAGCAGACTCAGATGGGAATGACGCCATATTCCACATTTAATTGGTGCATATTCACCAACATTTCTGTCGGTAAATTGGGACATTTAAAGGGTTTGTGTCATGAAACGTATTATACATTTTTCAACCCAGCATCTGGATTTGAATACATTTGTAATTGAATGTAATTAAACAATTTAATATAGACACTGAATATTCAATATATTCAATAAAATATTTGTTTGTTCTTTTTCTTATTTTTTGCTCGGTTTAAATCTTCAGCTGCCACCAACCATATGTTATGTGGCTGTTACAGGGAGAAAGCTGCAGCAAAAATGACACGCCCCCGAGCTGCCAGGCTGAACATGATATAGCAGAGCAATGTGCAGTACAGAGCAGGGTCTAGCCTTGTTAGGAAGGTATTGTCATGTACTATAATGTATGATTTTAATTTTTTACATCAATCATGGCATAACCCCTTTAAGCCCCATCCCGGGCTTGACTTGGAACACCCAGTTGTGGGTGGGATTTGCACAAACCCCACCCATTTTGAGCTGAATTTGCCAAGATTGTCTCTGAACATTTGGTACAATCCCAGCAAATTTGGGTCAGTACAGTATAAGGAGTATCAGTATGTGGGGATTTCTGAGCGGAGAGGTGACATTGGATACACCTGTAGGAACCAGTTTGTTCTGTGAGGATAGCAAGTGCAAAAATGAGACCCCTCAAAGAACCCATTGGCATCCCTAATAGAAAACCATGCAGCTTTACACCGCTACCCTGCCCAATCGTTAAAAACCAGCAGCCCCACATAAACGCTGGGACTGTCATGCGCTGCCCAATGTGACACTGTGGGACCTGGTCCGCACGTGATTGTGGCCACTGAATGCTCCAAGACGTGCGTGTTGTATATCCAAGAGTTCCCCCTTCTCTTTAAAACCTAAAGGGGTTGTCTCATCATGAACAGTGGGGGCCTATCGCTAGGATATGCCCCCATTGTCTTATAGGTGCGGGTCCCACCTATATCGAGAATGGAGCCCAGAAAGTGAAGGAGGGCGCACTGCACATGTGCAGCCGCCCTCCATTCATTTTCTATGGGGCCGGCAAAAATAGCCGAGCACTGGCTTGGCTATTTCCTTCGGCCCCGTAGAAATGAATGGGAGCGGGGGCCGCGCATGCGCAGTATGCTGCCATTCACTTCTGTGGGGGGCCGACTTGGTGGTGGCCAGACCGGAGTCCTCCAGCCACCATCTTGCGGGGCTCCTTTCTCGATGCAGGGACCTAGACATATAAGACAATGGGGGCATATCCTAGTGATATGCTTCCATTGTCTATGATGGTCAGAGGTCGGACCACCACAAGTGATGGATTATCCTAGTAGGTTCACATGGGTTAGAATTGCCTTGATATCAGGTTGATAGGGCTGATGACCATAGGTGACGCTTCATTCAGTAAAAATCTTAAAATCCTTGAAGCGAGCCGCCGAGCAGAGTTACTGAAGTGGTCTGCAGAAGAGCCGCGAGTTTCAGATTACTTCTGGTTTCTTAGTGACGCATAAAGCTCGCTGAACTGTGAGGCGTCCCTATCTGTACGCCGTGTACCGTACCGCGCCGTCACCATGCCACCTTCTAATTCCGTCTGACAGCAGATCCCACATCGGTCCCCCCGTGGGACGCTACTCCAGACTAAGAACATTTCAGAGTCAATTTTCCTCCTTGCCGCAAGAGTGAGCCGTGAGTTGGGATTTTGACAGAATTTGAAGAGATTTATTTGTGTTTTAAGAAACATTTCAGACAATGGAAAGAAAATGTCGGAGCGCCTCAGCACAGAGCGGCCGTGGATGTGGCCTCTTTGTTTCTATAGCAGACGATAATGTCCTGTTCCCTCCGATACAGCTACAGATTATTGTGTATTGCGGTTATCACTCTTTATTAAATGCAGCATACGGCATGTACGCATTGTTTAAAGGGCATCTGTCAGCAGTTTTGTCCCTATGACACTGGCTGACCTGTTACATGTGCACTTGGCAGCTGAAGACATCTGTGTTAGTCCCATGTTCATATGTGCCCGCATTGCTGAGAGAAATTATGTTATAAATGCAAACGAGCCTCTAGGAGCAACGGGGGCGTCGCCATTACACCTAGAGGCTCTGCTCTCTCTGCATCTGCCGTGACCTCTGCGCTTTCATTGACAGAGCCAGGCAGTGGAAACAATTTCATGCCTGACCACGTCAATGAAAGTGCAGAGGACGCAGCAGTTGCAGAGAGAGCGGAGCCTCTAGGTGTAATGGTAACGCCCCCGTTGCTCCTAGAGGCTCATTTGCATATAGTAAAACATCATTTTTCTCAGCAATGCGGGCACATATGAACATGGGACCAACACAGATGTCTTCAGCCGCCAAGTGCACATGGAACAGGTCAGCCGGGGTCATAGGGACAAAACTGCTGACAGATGCCCTTTAAGATCGCAGCTTCTGATGCTACCATTGTGACTTCAGTTTTTAAACCCCAGAAAGAGGAATTCAGGCTAGAAAAGGTTATTCCTTATCTACTAGAT